>JAPYZJ010000006.1:0-76704 GCA_030522765.1 Ophioninae sp. B BG-2022a
TTGATCTGAGACCCATACATGCTTATATCAATCGTCTTAGAATTTCACCCCCTACCTCCCATTTCAAGGATGACATTCTTAGCTGGGACACCCTGTATACATACGATACAGAAACGCCTGTAAACCCGCGATAAACCGTACCCCGTTAATAAAGAAGAATGAAAGGAACACAGAGTTGGACTGTTCCCGACTCCATCTCGTGCCCAGTTCAACCTATATCCGAAGTAAAGCCAGTTAAAAAGTTACCAAGTTTTCCCTTTGACTGTACACAAATATATATGTATTTGTGCAGTGTAAGTGCGAAGGAAACGCGAACTCGGTGAGTTGTGAACGGTCCACGGTGAGAAGCATCCCACTGGCCGGAGCTCGTACGACGTGAGAATTTAATCGTTCTCTCGGTGCTCTCTTCCGCTCTTTTGCTACTTAGACCGATTTATACCGGGATAAATCAGCCGGGAACATAAATATCTAGCCGAGTCTCCCGGTGAACTTGTGAACTCGTTGATGCATTTTTCTGTATATATATATATGTGGGGTGACCGAAAATTCGACCTATTCTAAGTAAGGAGTGTCATTCTAGAGGTCATTTAAAACTAATTAACGTTGTCGATTATGGGTAAAAATTGTTCATTAAGAATACATATTCTAATAATAATCAATATAAATTAAATATATTATATTTATAATAATAATAATAATAAATACAAATATTCTCATATATAATTTTCTTCTTGAGATTATTTGAATTCCAAGCATGCATTTGTTTTTTTTTTTCAACGACGTCATTTGTTCGTAAGCTTTCCAAAAAATATCAATCGAATTTCGAGATTGAAATATTTTTGTTTTTGATTGTTTCTTTTCGATGATGAGTCGAATTTCGAAAAAAATGTTAAAACAGTCGTGATTTATTAAATAAGTTTTTATTTACTAAATTTTGAGTTCTAATTGATTGGGCTTAATTTAAAATGATTTCTGGAACGATCACTTCCAAGGATTAGATCGAATTTTCTGCTACCCTGTATATAGGAATAAATATACGGTTGTCTCGATCGAGGAAAAGAGAAATTTAGTTGCCAGTAGTACTACGTGGTTCTTTAATGATCTTTGAATTTTCATCGGGGAGTTTTTCCTCCCTGAGTAATAAAGGAGCCCGGAGGTTAACCGGAAATTAATCCATGGATGAGAATCGAGCGAGGAATGAGAAAGGAAGAAGTGTGGGGTTTGGGCTTAGGGGTTGGAGAATGGGGGTGTTCTTTTTTCTTTCACGGTCACGTACAGAGACGAATGTAACATTAGCGCATGTGGGGGAGGTTTTCTCAGCCATGTAATAAATTTTCATTCGGCGTGAGGTTTAAAATTGAAGGAAACGGAGGCGGCCTTTAATCTCGTTATTCAGTGAGCACGGGACGGAAAACTATCCGATCGGAGTTTATCGTTGTTGATTCTGTTACAGGTTGTTTCTTCAGTCGCTTATTGACAATGCTCGCTGGGACGAAGTGCATAGGAGGCAAGAGGGAGAATACAACCGGAAGAATTTTTCTTCTGCTGAGGTTGGGACTGGTGAGTGAGAAAGGGAGCAAAGAGAGAAAAAAGAGAAGGAGATAGAGTTATCTGATTTTATGCAAGAAGAGGAAAAGCGAAAGAGAAATGTATATGTTGGAAAAGGAAAGAATAAAGAAATAAAAAGAGAAAGGGAAAAGATCGAGGGATGGAGAATGAGAATCGATAGAATTTTATGGAAAACGGAAAAGCGATAGAAACAAGAAAAACGACATAAATGGCTTAGTAAAGAGATAGCAATAAAAATATTTATTTATTGGTTCCTACATACTGATAAATTTGCTTAAAAGTGTTTGTTTATAAATATCTTTTGTCAATAGCATTTTTTTGTACATACATTTATATATTATTATTTATTTATAAATAAATTTATATATTTTTTATTTGTCAATAAAAGTTTTTTATATTTTTTATTTATGTGTAGCTTTATTTAATATTATTTATTCATACATAAATTTATTCAAAAACATTTTCTTTATTTATTTATTATAGTATTTATTTAATGGAGATCGAGAGAGAAGGAGAGAGAGAGAGAGGGAAGAAGATCGGTTACGAATGAAGCTCCAAACGGCAATACACGTTGCTATTGACGTCCAATTGCCGCAATACATCAGGACTTCCTCACCCCATCGCACTCACATAAGTGTACGTGAGTCGTTTCCTCAATTCCAGGGAATTCATATGTGTGTGTGTGTGTGTGTGCAGAGACATACTTCAACCCCCCCACCCTTCGGAGGTATCTCGTAAGAAGAAAAAGCGAGAGACGGAGAGACAATAAGGGAAACGTCGAAAGCTGTGGATTTCCATCACGATATTACGTGGATAAGCTACGCATTTGCATCTGTATATAGGATGTCCAATATTCAACATTGAGTCACTGAAATTCAATGAAAAAAAGAAAAGAAAAGAATTTTTCTTTTCAATTGTCCACGCTTTGTTCCGCAAACGTTCGCAAATGAAAAAATATATGGTAAATATACACATAGTCTACAAAATATATAATATACATTAAAAAAAAATATATATATAGAGTTCATGCGTACAAGTTGATTGAATGAGTACGTAGAGTATGTAATTGCGAGTAAAACGCGCTTTTTTTAAATGCCGTGCGATCAAAATTAGTCGAGATATTCCCGTTGAAAGTTCAACCAGTGAAGAATGGCTCAGCAGTTGCGCATGCGCAGATCGAAACTACCTTTGAACAAGTACTGACACGGAGACGCGCTATGAACGTTTGTAATATGATTCGACAATTTTTTTCGTCTACTTGGTTATGCATTAGGTGATGTCAATACATGCACAATCAACTAATATGCCATCGTAGCTCAGCATCCTGCTCAGCACGCGATATCTCGGCCAATTTTTGTCGGACGACATTTAAAAAAAATGCGTTTCCCTCGGGTTGATACACTCTACATGCTCATCAATGAAATCCTGACGAATCACCCTTTGTATATACCGATATATACGTTTTCACCCACACGTCACGAGTTATCCATTCTGGACCATATAACGAAGCAATTACCTCACGTTCACGTGGGCTCCATTGAAACGATCATTATACTCATTCGTTCCATTGAATTGAACCCCCGTTCAGTTTTTTTCGCCATTGTTTATGCCTTTTTGAAAACCCTTTTTTCTAATTTTTTTTTCGCCTCTCGGCCCCTTTTTTATTATTTTTGTTTCGTTTCTGAAACGCTGGCATGGACAATGGTCAACGAGAAAAGTGATAGCGGACATAAAAGCGGTTGTGATTAGCGGGGATGTTTTATTTTTGTTTTTTTTTTATCTTTTCAATAGCCCGTCCAATTCAGTTCCGTGAAACGATAATGTGTGGGAGAGGAACAAAGCCACTGGTGGACTTCCAATTAGTTTATTTATGGAGGAAACGTTTATTTCTGACAAGAATGAGGGAAACGGGCAGTTGCGATTGACACGAGGACCAGGAGGGAGGGAAAGTCCTTTCATCGAAATGACCTAGTTTTGCTTCCATACTTTGTCATGGAACAAGTTTGGGAATTTTCTGAAATTGGATGAGTGGCTCGTTCGAACGCTCCTGGGGTGTGTAAAATAGGAATTTTGAGAATTCATTTTCTTTCATTTTGAGTATTTTATTTATTCCAAATTTTTTATGGTTTTCAGTATATTTGCAATTTATTTTTACTGTTATTTTGAAGTGTATTTTTGGACAGAATTTCCGGTTTTTTTAGATTCGGAAAACTATTAGAATTTTTTTAATTAACTTTACTTTAGATGGGAATTTTATTCGAAATTGTCGGTTTTCTTTTTGTATGCTTACACTTTTATTCCGACGACCACTTTTCTTCGGAATTTTCGATTCTTTTCGTGGAAATAAATGGAATTTCTTTTTTCTTTCTAATTGAATAAAAAATAAAAATGAAAATAACAAAACAATGTAAAAAGTTAAGACATTTTTTTTTTAACCTTGTCGCTTGTCATTCTCGACTGAAAGAGAATATACATCTTTCAAGGAGGACTTGGGGGATATCATATGCTTC
The DNA here is from genome assembly GCA_030522765.1 of Ophioninae sp. B BG-2022a. Classification (NCBI taxonomy): domain Eukaryota; kingdom Metazoa; phylum Arthropoda; class Insecta; order Hymenoptera; family Ichneumonidae; species Ophioninae sp. B BG-2022a. Next base: position 4,080 of record JAPYZJ010000006.1, read on the forward strand.
TTTTTTTTCCCCGCTGCGATTAAAATGAGAACGGCACAGGGAATACTCTTGGGGATATTGAGAGCGGAGAAGGAAAATGGTGCTCACGTTTTCATATCATTACAGCAGTAGGAGAGTGCACGAGTACTTTGGCGTTATTACGTGGATGCTCGGTAAGACAATTTCTACGATTATCGTCACGTTCCCGATGACAAGTGAACATCCCGAGTGATCGTCGTTCTCCAAGCCTCGCGATACGCGCTATTTTTAAAAATTACGTCGTTTTCGAAATGGCGGATCGCGATGATATTTCCCAAGCCACCTTTTAAGACAATCCCAAACAAATAAACGAAACATAAATTTTTGTTTTTTAAAAAATCAGAAGAATGACAGAGATCTTGAAAATGGAAATAAAAAAATTAAAATATATTAAATAATTTTCAAATACCACGATAGATTAAATTTTGCGTCCTAGAAATGTGACAAAATGTAGCATTCAAATTTATAATCTTATTGACTTTTCGCCTCTACGAAAACAGCTTCATAATTTTTCAAATCGTTGAGTTGTGAATCCAAAATTTTATCAAGAAAAAAAAGTTGAAAAAAAAATACTTCTAAAAGAAAATACATATTTCACGCCACAAAATACCATTTTTTATATTGTTTTATTTTCTTTTTTGAAATTCCGTAGCTACAAAAATGTTTCACCAATTTTGTAATCCTAATAATCCTAGATAATCCTAGAGATAAGTAATCCTAGATATAATCCTAGAGATAAGTAATAATCCTAGATCAAAAAATTCAAATATGCAAAGAATTGTGAAGAAAAAAATAACAATTATAACAAGCATTTTACTTAAATTTTCATCTTTGAAAACTTGAAGCCGATGTGTTTGGATCCAAGACCCAACTAGCCAGACGCTTCAACAAATTTTTGGCATTGCTTATTTGGAAATGTAACACTTAAATATGCAAAGGATTTCGGAAACAAAAAAAATATTTCAATTACATTTCAACGTTTGCAAAGTTCAAGCCAATTCCTTCGAATTCGAATAAAAGCCCCCCCCCCCCCCCTCCAAATATTTATCAAACCTCTTTCGTTTTCCAAGATCAAATATTGGGACGATATTTTAGGAAAAATCGTTTGGTGAAATTGATCACTCGAGGTATACTTCGCGGCTTGGGTTGGCGAGAAAACAACGGAAATCGAGTGTCGTCTGGACCGCATGATTAAATTTGGAGAAAGGGGAGGACAGCAAAATTGGTAAAACTTTGGTAACCCCGGTAAATTCTCTTCCCTGATCCCTCTTCTCGTCACTCTCGATCGGGGAATTCCATTCGTTTCTCGGGTGCATAAGAATCGGGCGCGATCTACGAAGCCACTTCCAATCGTCTTCGTTTCGCGAGCTTGAACTCTTCCTGAGCTCGTGTAATCCGAGATTTCAATAACAGATATATAACGTGGGGAAAATTACGCGGATAGTGTTCACGTATATATATATATGTATGCATTATTACAGGATATAAAAGGTACAGAGCGAAGGAAAGGACGGATTGGGTCATTGGAGATTTTAAGACCTACGTGATGAATAATGCAATAACGCAAGCTTTGAAAAATATTGTTTTATTTTGTTACCGCCATTTTTTGAAGCCTAGGATAAAAAAATAGGCGACTTTCAGCGACGAAGATTTTTTTTAAACTCCAAAAACCGACGAAGTTTTGGAAAATTTTGTGAACGGACAGATTTCGTTTTTTGATACTCTCGTATTTCGAAAATTTGAAATTTAACTTGAGGGATTTGTTTAGGTTTGTGTTTGGGTTTGGATTTGGGAGGTAAAGTAACTTGATAACGTTACTTTATCTAAATCCAAAGTTAACTTAATTCGATATAATTTAATAATGATAATTGTTTATTTGATTAATAAAAGTTAACGATTTTTATTCGAACGAGATACTAAATAAAAAACCGTGATGCAGGGGAGAGAGAATCTCGTTTACCCTTGTGAATTTTTATATTACGAAGTTTGATCCAATTTATGATTATAATGATTTTTTGGTAAAGGATCAAGAGTATTGAATAAAATTGCAGTGAACAATCGTCGGAAACACCATTGATTTTGAGATCAATGAGCTTCAAAGTACAACTCTTGATTCCGGGGTCAACAGGCTTTAAAATACAATCGTAGGGAGAAAGCCACACTGGATTGGGCGTGGGGTAGATCTGAAGCTGGCAGTGTCGTGGTCTGCGGTGAAACAATCGATGCGATAATAATTCGATTTCCAGCCACGAGGCAGATAAGTTTGGGTTTGCAAAGGAGCAATGTTCATATTCATGTGCTTCAATGTTGTCCCACCCAGCGAAATATTTTATTCAATTAAGTCCTTTTAACAACAGATTTATTGTTTAGTTACATTCTATTTATGTGTTTGCGTTTCCGTTTCAATATTTATAGGTATATATGTTTATATATATTTACTTACTGATTTACTTAATTATTCATCCACTCCATTACGAGTAGCATTCAATTTTCACGATATTAATAAAATAATGCGTTGCACATCTGATAAATAAATAAATAACTTAATAATATATATTTGTGGCTTTCAAACAGTCATCAATTTTAAATACATATGTTGTAACTTGTAATCTTTCAAATATATTCTATGAAACAGGTAAATAAAAAAAACACAATTTTTTGTATTCCATTGACATTTCAATATTAGAAATACGTTGAAATTTGAATTAAAAAATTCCTCGTCCTGCATTGAGAATAAATCATTGAAAAAAACAAGACACAAATAATCATTCTGAAAGCTACTAAGATTAATATTAAAAATTCTTAAATTTAAAAGGAACTTTATTTAACATAAAATACGATGTTAAAACCTGAATAAATTCCGTGAATAAATGAAGTTCTGAATAAATTAGTTCCGAAAATGAAAATACTGATGAAAAATAATTATTATCGTCTCAGTCCCAATGACTTGAACTCCAACTCCATAAAATTTCACCTAGCATGAACGGCTGTCCATTTTCAAACGTCTTGGTAATCAACCATGGAAAAAACATTTTCTCTTAACAATAATTAATTTTCAAGCATAGCAATTAAATAATCAATTACACGAATGCGTATTTATTTTCCTCTTCAATTATATTCTTCATCCAACCATCCATTGATTTTTTCAAAATATTGACTCTTTTAATGGTCCCCATATGGGTGGATGGAAACTGCTACCAATGACAATTGAGATTTCCGTAAAGTACGCATATCAATGGAATTCGTCGCAGGTGGCGAAGAAAGAGGGGAGGGGTGATTCTGAAATGAAAGGGAAGGGAAATTCCATTAGCTAAAATGGACCAGCAGCCGAAGCTCCCGACAGATTCGACGTGTGGAATTCGAAATTCCGGACTAACGAGGAGGGGAGCGACACTGCTAGGATTCGAGGGTGAATCTGCTTTGCAGGCTTCCCTCATGAAAAGTATGAAGATATGCCGGTGGTGTAGAAACAGACGGGATATTTTATTCCAAGAAAATTCACTAAATTTTCCTACCAGTCGTCGTTGCCGCACAATTATTCAGATTATGTTTCATACTTGAGGATTTTTGGTTTTCCCTGTAGACCATTGGAATGAATAAAAGAGTGATCGCATTATGCGAAAAGAAAATACCAGAGGAGGGAATAAAGGAAATTAAAAAGAGTCATCGAGTTGGAAAAATATATTTCTCTTCATACAGGATTATTTGATTAAAGATTCCAATGATTTCTGATTGTCGATTACAAACCCAATTGGGCTAAAGTCCAATTAGCTATGAAGTGGATTGTAGGGAATTATTCGAATCATTGAAAAATTATCATGAAGGAAAATTGAGATCCGATTGGTATAAAAATCCCATTGGGTCTGAAGTCACTAATCGGGGGTTATTGAATAACCATAAAAGAGCGATGATAATTGTTCTTCACCTTGAAGGACTATCCCTATGAGCAACAAATTCGAAGTTGCCAAGCCACAGAAGTGCACCATTCACCGGGGAAGTCACCTTGATCCCCTATGACCTTCCGACATGTGAAACCCGAAAAGTGACGTTTCGAATCCGAGGCTGATATTTCATCGTCCCGCGGCGGAGGATCAGAGAAAACGAGAGGCATTCAGAGAAGGAAGAAAACTGTGAAAGGAGGTTCGCGCGAGGACGGAACAAGTTGAAAATACGTTGAGTCCCGTTTAGGTGTGGGGCGTCTGCTGACGGGTTATCTTCTCAAACCGGGTTCCACGAACGTACACAGACGAGAAAATTTGCTGAAAGATTCGAAAACTCGAGGGTTGGCAGTCGGTTCATCTCTGGTAGGACGAGAAAGAGACAGGATAGAGATAGGGGGTTGGAGGAAACCCGTGGCGACGAGCTTCGATAAACTAATTTCCAAACTAATCTAAAAGACACAGAACTCCACTCACTCGTGGGACAGAGACGGTAAAACGAGGAAATTTACTTTCCTGTCTGTTCCTACACAGGCTCTACATCTGACGCGCGTCATTTGGTCTGTGCCCGTTTCCATCTTCACGCATTTACACATCACCCCTTGTATCCACATTTCCCTGAAAATCCTCGAGGCATACCTGTAGCCCCGGTACATTCAGCCGAGCTCCAAAGGGTTGAAGATTAAACTGGATAAATCCAGTTGGATCCAGTGGATATTCTATATCCACCGGTGGTACTTCAAGTTCCTGCGGTTATTCGATATTGAAGCCCCGTTTAATCTTGATCATTCGGTTTTGCCGGATCGAATGACGCGTTGTTTTGATTGGTGGAAAGTGTAGGTGGAACATCCATAATTGAATTTCGGCTACTGGGGCGGACCGATGTGGTGTGTATCCAACTGCTGTCACCGGTAGAACTGATCGATCATTCGTCATCACTATTGATCACATACCCGGATGGGCAAACAGCGGAGCTGTCCGTCCAGCTGGTGTTTGCGGCTCTTGCGAAAAGATGGCAAAGAATAGCGTAGCCTCGTTTCGTCGTCGACATAATGCGGTACAAGACTATGAAAAATGAGATAACGATGGATCTCGACAAGTGGGACGGCTGGCGTGAGCTGACATTTGTTTGATTGAAACTTCTTGCTTGGCTGGTATCCGTTCCGAAGGTGATTCATGATCGCTTGGCAAACCTTTTCTATGACGTCAATGGCAAAGGGAATCTAAGATTCAGTCTGCTACCGGTTGTCATCAACCCTAAAAATCTGTCCACCTTTGCTTCTGCATCTAGTAAATCCTTGTTGTTGTTTTACACTTGTAGCAAATCATTGTCAATTCCAAAAGACCATTGGATTCCACTACAATTTCAGACCCATTTTTCGGTTTAGAAAGACACTATCGGGTCTTCCATGTGGTCCGCAACATTTAACTTTAGATACTGAAAACATGACATTCCTGAATGCTCTTCCAGAATTCTCCAATGTTGGTGAAAGGTTTCCCTGATACTGCGATGTGCACACATTTGTCGTCACTTGCTTGGCGCGGTTTCCCAACTTGATGTCATTCCAGCAGCTGAGTTTCGGCTCACTCGAATCGCTCTTGCGGTCTGGGTGAACTGCGTGGTCGCGCACCCTCGAACAACTTCATGATAGCGCAACATACGTATGCATTCACCCTGGGGTAAAATAGGACGCAAACGATGTGTAGTGAAATTGACTGTCGTCGACCCGCCATCGCTCCTCCTCGCGTGTACTGACTATGCGGTCTGAGATGAAACTCCGACGTAGGTTTTCCAGGTTCTAGCTAGTTCCGAACCTCCAGATTTTCCTGAGTTTTTTCAAGCTTCGCCGGAAGTTCTTGCTGGAAGCGCCCGTTCCACTCTTGACCCCAGCGTTGTTCCGGTTTCCGCGTCATCATCAGTGCCAACGAGCTCAACCCTACACTTCTCGTAATTAGCGTACGGTCTTTCCTTCACCCTTCAACTGCGCAGCTGCGCTTCTAACGCATTTTCTCCACGGCTCTTTGTTCGCCTTGCCTTTTCTTCCGAACCAGGTATTATTCATATTCGGTTCGGATGAAGTTGCATTGCTCAGCAGCGTCACCGAGAGAACAATTTTTTTTGCTTTTTCTCGACTCGACTGAGCCTAGGACATTTAGCGTTTCCGGTTTCACACGGGTAGGACATCCGGCTGCTTAGTCCTGATTCGCGAATAGCATTGACTCGATCTCCGCCTGGTCCAGAGCTAACGAACATTCGTTTTTGGGTGTCTAGTTTTTTATGGTACTTTCCAATGTTGAAACGTTCGATTTTTCATTAGTAGTGAACTCAGATGCTGTTTGGTTGTATCAAAGTAGATCGAAGGGACTACTGAATTCTGATCGTTCCAGGAATGGCGGTTCTTTGGATTTTTTTGTTCTTAGACTGTAGCGAATTAGGTAGGGAACTCGATGACTTTAGTCTAGAACCCTGATGTTTTACCGTTCGTTCCAGGGACGCCAAAAACTCTGTTCTGTGCTTTTCATTTTTTGATCTCATCTAGAATCGATAAGTCCATTCCAAGTATCTTCAGATTGTGGGGAAAAGATTCCGGGATCTAATGAAATAATCCTAATGAACAATCACACCAACCACCACGAATTGGAGGTAAAAAAAATGTCTTGTCAATGGACTCGAATCAACGCTCAATGGGATCAATCAACTAGGAAATCCGAGGCAAAAATTGGATTACCGTGTTACATGCACGTTATAACTTCACTTCAATGGTTCTCCAACCGTTCCACGATAATTGCTTGGGCTTGCCACCGCTTCCAAATTCCTGTCGCATACGTTCGAACGCGCGCATACAAATACCATTCGAGCCCTCGTATTTGGTGTGCGCGTACATACGCATATTTTGGCAAATACGCAGTTAACCCGGTTGGATATTGCACGCTTGGTAACGAGGCAATGAGCACCACAGGATATTGTTAAATATGTGTGCGCGACGTCGCCCTACTATTCGGAATGTTGCCCCGGTCCTATTAGCGAGCAAGCTGGAGGTCATCTCACTCGAAACCAGACGACTCGATAGATCGCGATATTTGCATCCACCAAGTTATACAACGCCACTTCGAGGGATATACCGACGTGTATTACCACAGGCAAATCACGATATCGAGGGTAGCGGAATTGTAACGTTCAAGCTTAACAATTCCAAAAATACTCAATGCAGAAAATTATCGACGGTCTTTCGAAAAGCTGTCGAGATATGCTACAAGAATATACGATGCAAATTGTGGCTTCCGATTAGTAAAATGGGTTTGAGCTTCACGTGACCTTGGCATTTTGGATTAAAATAAAATTAGCTAGAACATCTTTTATCCCTCTTGAAATAAAAAACTTTGATTAAAAACAGTTTTCACAACAGTACGTATTTTCTGAGATACGAGCCATGTGGGACACCCTGTATAAATTGCGCTAAAACTAGCCCTGGAAAGATGTGGGCGGTTTCAACTACTGATTCGAATCCTATGGCTGGTACATATAGTGCAATTTGCAGCTTCGCATTGTCAAACCTCACTTGACCACGTGACATCCGATCGAACGATTAATCACCACCTCGTTATCTGTCAAGCCACTCGTCTAACTCGTGTAACGATTTTGTCGTGTCAATTAGGAATGTTACAAATTAGGAACGCCCTACGAACGATCGTGTGTTAAGTGGCAGTGACGAAACTCGCAAACAAGGTTTTGCTATTCCTCCAGGTTGGCAATATTAATGATCCGATGAGAGTTTTCAGTGGGTTTTTTGTATCAAGAAACAAATAGGATTGGACGCTCCAAAAAATTGGTGTTTTTTTCGGATTAATCGGTTATAGAACTTTGGGAACTGTATTTTCAAAATGATCGAGTTTGTTTGAGCTGCCAGATATAGGTAACGGAAGTTTGGTGGACGTTTTACGAAATGGTGTTTTCCAGATGAATGGTATTGATCCCTATCTCCTGATGAAAAATGCAGATACACACATGCACCCGCGCAAAAAAAAACATTGATAAAAAGTTGCATAGAAACGAGAGGCAATGAAAGATTCATTCGACCATTGGAAAAATCAGGCAGCAGTAATCCAGTAGCAAAGCCTATGAAGAGCTAGTGGGATCTATCAGGGTCAATATTGACGCCTCGCAGACATCAGCCATCGTTTGATGGTGGACCAAACGAGGCTTTGAATATCCAAGGCTTGATCGAACCATAATGAACCCTAGGTATTCGTTTCATGGGGTTAGCTTTCAAAGAGAATAAAACCACGGTAGGAAAGTTCACGAAGAGGAACGACGAGGAGGATGATTATTACGAAGACTAATCAACTAGGGCTGATGGTTGATAGCTCGAAGGTAAGGCCAGAAAATCCAGCCCCAATTATAGAATGCAATTAAGTCTAGCTGTCGAGACTGGATTAGTGTTCAAGTGGGTCTTTCGGTTCTTGGTTTCTGCAGGACACACCTCTCAGTTCCAATCTAGGTTTGTTTAGGTTTATTGAGTTATGGAGAAAAGGGATGGTGGCATTTGTACTCTGCTTTGGCCAACAGCTAATTTGGGTTTGAACTGGTGGTGAGGGAGTAGTCATATGGATGTACCAACATTTACCAACGCCAGCCACTTCTGGACATTGGCAAGAAACGAATATTGCTCGCGGTGATGCTTGTGTTACGTCTGTGTTGACTCTGCTTATTTGCCAAGGTATTTTCCACATTGGCAATGCATTGTTTGTCATCCCGGATACGACGCTTATCTCGAAGCGATGCCGCTCGGTCTGAGGTAATTGTTGCCAGGTAGTTCGTTCTCTCGAGATTTCAAGTGATCGAATGAACAACCGGAGCTCTCGGTCCGCTATCCCAATAGACTTTGCAGCTTAAGGGGTTACCCCATAACGAATACCGTCAATAAGCGGTTTTATTTGAAAGCTGCTTTGTTTTTATTTGGAAAAATAGGAGCTATTGGGTACCGGAAGTGCCGGTACTGCGATTGTTCAAAAAATAGACATTGTCTATTCTAAAGATCCAAATTCATGACTCAAGTGCATTTATAGAATTTTAATAAAACTTTCCCATCCCATCGAAGCTTCAAAACCCCAAGCTTTTGGTCCTTCCAATACGAGCGTATTGAAATGCTAAAAAATGGACCGACGCTGGTGGCTAGGCGGTCGTTGTGCGGCTCGAGCGATCACTGAAGTTATGCAGCGTCGGGAAAGACAATACTTGGATCGGTGACCGCGTGCTCTGGTTGGCGCATCGACTAGTCAGCGGGAGACTGATTTTTCTAAAGCCTTGGTATACATATTTTGACAAAAAGTCTATACACTGAGGAATCAGAAGTATACATGGCTATCTATACAGGCACGAGTTTTCCCAGTTTCCCCGTACCCTTGGCAAATGCGGTATAGTGTAGCGTAAGTCGGCTGTGGCTGCAATGAGAATAGGTACCGGTGGAGTATTGAACAGGGAAGAAGATATGGTGAAACGAGAAAAAAAGAAGTAGGAACAAGGAAACAATGTGGAAGAAATTTGAATAGGGAAAGGAGGAAAAAGACAAGTAAGAGCGTTAACAGCGTATAACAATGAGGAAAACACCAATAAAAAAAATTATTTTTTTTAACGCGAGAAAATCTCAAGCTCGAATCAATTTTTTTCCGATGCAAGGCTGACGTTCAGTCCGGGCGAAGCTTCGTAAATCCACTTGCAACGTCACCGAGGCTTCAGGTTAAGCTGGATGCTAAGTACGAGGGAGGGATTCGAAAAAAAAAAATAAATGGAAACAAAGGAGAGGAGGCCTCCTGAGATAACGTCTGCACCGTTGTATACACAAATGCGCGGGTCCTGGAAACCGGATATTTTCACTGAGCGGGGAATTTAGCCAGGAAACTCGTATAATTTGCTGATTTCTTCCGGGTCGGTGGACCGAAATTTCGACCCAATTTTCTGGCGTTCCAGGAGAGCGGTGGCGCCTTGCTCCCGACCACTAGTACAATGCCTCCTACCTACGGTATAAGCACGCTGTTTTCACCTTTCACGTTTTGACATTCTCGCATTTTTTTTTATTTATCTCTTTTTCATCGCGATAACGCGACAATGGTTGAAAAAATTGAAAACAAAAATTAGAAAGCGGCGCTTTTCGAGCGTAATTCGTTACTGCTTCGCAGAATGGGACGCGCTGGTTTTTTTTTAACTGTTTGTTCATGCCCTCGACTGAGAAAACTAAAACAAACCCACGCAAATGCAAACAAGTCCAAACGAGCTCAAAAAACTTGAATAAACTTAAGCGTATCCACACCAATAGAAACAAACATACATGAACGCGAAGAAACCGAAACAAACCCCAAAGAACTTCAACGAACCCAAACAAGCCTAAACGGTTTCACAAAAATGCAATTAAACCCAAGTATATCGCGACAAACCCAAACAACCCTAACTGAGCCCAAACAGACTCGAGGAATCCTAAACAAAGTCACATCCCACAAGTAAACTCGAACAAACCCAAACAGAACTAAATGGACTTAAACGAACCCAGAAGAACCTTAACGAATCTAAGCAACCCTAAATTAAACCAAACAGACTCGAACAAAGCCAAGCGAATCCATATTGACACAAACAAACCCAAACAAAACTAAACGGACAAATCGATACGAATCGATCGAAATGAACAATCGATCAAACCCAAACGAACCTTAACTGATCCGTACAACCCTAAACGAACCCAAACGTCCTCCAAACAAACCTAAACGTCCTCACATAGATACAAATAAACTCCATGAAATATTTACTAACTCAAACGAACCCAAACTCATCTGAAAATGTGGTGGGACTCAATTCATAAAGCTCCATTATTTTCTCATACGATTCATGAGATAAGCTGTACCGTGAGAAATGAAAGGAAAAAAATGAGCTTGAATGTTCCTCTCGGTTTTTTCACCTTGAGATGGAACGGACAAAGAGAGGTTGAGCGAAGTGGCCAGGGTCCTTAATGGATTGGATCTTTAATGAATATATATGAATCGTTCTTGCGCTTGCGATCGCTCCGCTGCTAGGAAGCCAATCAGCGTAAGTTACTTGCCTTGCAAATTGGAAATTGCAATGTGGTTACCATATAAAACGTGTATATATAGATATATATATGTATGTGTGTGTATGTGTACAATTGGTACAATAATCATGAATGTTATTCCCGAGTGCTCGGAACGTATTGGCTCATCGCGAACCAACCTTGATAAGATCCTCTCCTTGGGTCCGTTTCCTACGAGCTGCACCCGCGTGGACTACATGATTAGATTGGCGCGGGTCGCCTATCAAGATCTTATTGGCAAAGCAAAATCTTGCAACCAGAACTATGGCAATACTAATTACAGCAATATCAATAATGCTAATATTAATTATCTATTGTATGACACAACTTCACTGCAAGAGATCCTAATCAGTTAAGAAAAGAATCCAATTTTTTTTTTTTCAGATCGAATTGAACACTGCGTTTGTTTATCGAATGGAATACTATTTTATTTTGCAAATGGAACTTCTTCAAAATTACAAAAGTCGACTTCTTTTTTCAATGCATATGTTCTAGTTTAAAACGAAAGTTTCGTAAGGAGGTAACTCCGTCTGGGAGAAAATATTAATTCAATTTGTAATAAATAGTAATATTAGTAATATTAGATCTAGAATCTCTAGATCTAGATCTAGAATAAGAATATCAGTAACATTATTATTAGAATAATAATAAATAGCAGTATTAGAAAATAGTAATTCAATTTGTAATAAAATAGTAATTCAATTTCGAAGTCTATTCAATCACCAATGACCACTTCCGGAAAGAATAATTGCCTACAGGCAATTTTGTGCCGGCAGAATAAGTTTGGAAAACTATGAAGGCGCTAATAGATGTTGGAGCACCCGTTACATTCACTTACATGTATACACATCATCACGATACCTAGAGCTCGCTACTTTGGCCCTTCAATTTTACGAACAATGTGTGTGGCAAGCTTCCAAAAGTCTATCCGACGCCGTTGGCAAGCTCGGCAACATTTCCATTAGAGGATCCGAAATACGCGGACGTTGTGTAACGTCGGTACGAGTGGAACTCGCGCTCTCGAATCGCGGTTACGGCATTTTCTTATATCACGTACGAAATACAAAACGGCGATGTACAAAAAGTACCCCATCATTCGCACGTGTAAATCGGCTTCATCCGTTTCGATGTCTGCGAGCAGTAAGCGCACCCGTAAATATCTCAGAATCGCATTTTCATTGCTTGAGGATGTGGATGATTTAGAGATGACAATTTATAGAGACCCGTGCACTTCTGGAGGGTCGAATAATAAAATGTATTTTTGGGTATCGTTGGATTCTTTTTCAAATAAGACGTTGAAACGGTGCTTCGTTGAAGGAGGATATAATTTAAACCAACATCCGGACTCTATATATTAAAATTAATATTAAATTAATATTCAAATTCTTAATTGTTAAAAATTTTACGTAATCAATACTCAATTGCGTTTTATCAATTTTTATATTAACATCAAAATAGTGAATTGATTTCTGGAAATAAATATTAAATAGAGCTCGTGATGATTGATATTTGATATAGATTATAGTTTGTGTGGGTTATGTAACAAATCTACCGAAAAAAAGCTATTCGTTAACTCATTTTCGTTAGCACCCTTAGGGCACCTAAAAAACTGAATCGAACCATCAGAAAAAAAATCTTATCAAGGCACCCTAAAAAAAAAAAGGAAAATCCATGAAATTGTCAAATGCAAAACGGCCTTCTGCGTTCAACGGGAACGAGAAGTAATAAAAAAAAATCACATTTGTCATTGGTCATAGATGGACGCAATCCCATCGGAGACAGTTATATTACACATTTGAACACCGTACACTTTTTTTTTCTCTATCGTTCGTTCGAACTCTTCTACAATCAACGTGCCACGTATGTATCCCCATCGCGAAGTTATTCCGGTTCGTATACGTATTCGTTTATTCCCACGTACAGCTGCCTCCACCTGTACAGGCCCGACACTACCGCCCAGTCACCAAGCAACCCCCAACCCCTTCGCTCCTTCCATTTTTGCCAATCCTCTACATTCACTCCTGTACGCTAACCAGCCCTCAACTTCCCTCTTTTCCTCCACCCTAACCTCCCCTTCTCATTTTCCTGCCACCCAATCCTCTCTCGTTTTACTTCGATGTTTTATCATTCGTTGTGCCGTTCACTATGAGCGGTGGTCATCCGACCCGCGTGCCCTCTTTTACATCGTCACTATTCGATTTGAGGGAGGCTGCACGCATCCGGGGCTGATGAGAAAAACTCGGATGTGCCAGCACAAACTTCGTGTTCCTATACCGAGCGAGTCAGTTCCGGTGGTGCTCTCACCGACAAGCTTTCATCCCCTCCCGCTCAAGGGAACCAAAATAAAGCTGGTTACATTTTTGCAGAGCGATTGGAAGCTTCGACGATCGGTGTATGTGTATTGTTCCGGATTCTCCGTACCGGCACATGTGTGCTGTATGACCGCAGAAAAAGGGGTACCCATTTTCCAGTATTTTTCTACCGGGATTCTTCAATTAACATGCGCGATGGTTTTAATGGTCAACATCGTATATGGGACCTTCGAAACTATGAGTATCGAATGAAAAATTGTTGAATGGTGGTTGTTTTGTAGAATTTGATCGGATGGCAATTTATCTCTCTATATGACAGTTTTAACGATATAGAGGGTGATATTAGACACTGGACTATCCGGTAGGATCATCAGGATTGTTATACATTATTATTTATATTTATTTTAAATAATTCCAGTGAGCGGTCACCCGTCCAACCATTGGCTTGGACCAATGCTACTCATCTAACGGATCGTTCTAACGAAATTCATTTTTGTTATTTCTAGAGATTTATTCAAATGTTTTCGAATATTTATATTGTAGGTTGCTACCAACGCAAAATCCAGGCTTTCCGACTCAGGAATGAACGCTGAGGCAAACAATTCGAGTTGTAGGAAACCGTGAACAACGCTGGACATTTATGCATATGTAAAACGACCAGAGACCGCGGGTGCGCGCTACCGTTATGTATTGGAATACCAGCCGGAAGTTTCATTATGGGCTGCAATATGGTCGACCAGGTGGACATTTATTGCGTGTATCGGGCACTTCGTGTACGGAAACTTTGAAAATCTAACTATTGTTTATGTTCATGCGGTCACTGATCCCCGATCGTATCTTCACCTTAAGAAGAAACATGGATTATTCGTGTGACATTTTCCGTAGATGCTTTTCTAGAATATACTTTGATTGTATCGGTGCAATTGATTTTTACAAAAGTGCATATCCGCTTGCGCCACACAAATAGTAAATAGAATTCAAGACCAGAAAATACATCGAGAAATGGCTATAACTTCTAAAAGAATTTAGGTTTCAGAGACTTTTCAATTTACCTAGTAAAGTTCCCAAATTTCCTCGGCTCGGAGTCGTTGAAATAACCAAAGTGTTTTCGAGTCCTAGCATGTAGGCTTTCATGAGTTCTCAGTTTGTGCGAACCTCATTTTTGCCTAGCTTCATGATCATAGAAGCTCCCGAGATGAGTCGAATTATGGAAAGTATTCAGTCTCGGATGCCTTCTCGAATCAGCTGCATCGTTCGCCAGTTTTCTTAGCCTCAGGACAATAAGACCTGTCAAGATGACTTCAAGTATGCGAAGCATTCAATATTGGCTTGGTTTCCTCCCGAGTTTCCTTCTAGCCTCACAGCAACGGAAGTTATCAAAATGAATCCGCGGGATGGTTTCAGTGTGGAATGAAAATGCTGAAGGCGGTATTTGGCATTGAAGGTCTCGTACACTTATGTATAACAGACAGACATTTGGCTGGCGAGCTCTGAACGAGCAAACGATTTTTCGAGGCTGTTGGATCCTGGGTGGCGTTGGTGAGCTGCTTTTTGCTTGGTTGCATACCGCGCTCACTGAAAGAACACACCTCATAGTTGGGGCATCCCTGAAAACGACAAGGCCGAGCGAATCCCGTGAGAATCGAGTGCCACTTTGTTCACCGATGGAATATTTAAATTTCGCTCACTCCGTCGCGGCAGGCGGGATACGCGAAAAGCTAAAAAAAAGAGCTGCTTTTTTTCATACTCTATATTTTTGACGTATATACTTAGGTATGTTCGCTATATAATGATAGCCGTGTATAGGTTATACGAATGCCAGAGAATTCCGGACCGGTAGACGAGCGTTCCATTCCGACTGATCTCGTCGTGCCTGCACGTCGAGCTGTCGCGAGTCATCCCTATCCCCTTTGCTCCCTTTTCTTCCACTTCTCTTTCATCCTATACATCCTTCCGTCACAAAAATATTTCCATTCCTGAGCCAAGCTCGAGGTATGCCATGAAGCTTTATAGAACCATTTGCACGTCGATAGAAGAGGTTCCCGCTGTCCTTGGAACGTTCCAGCGCAGAGATAAAAATTAACGCTCGAGCAATCGATAAGTCGTGAACAAAAATGGAAACTTTAAGCCTGAGATGAATTAGTTTTTGACCGATGAAAAAAACCGATTTTTAGAACGACTGGGTACATATACATACCATATGTATTTACTTTATTTGTATCACCGTATTACTCTGAGAAGCATTAATAAAAAAAATACACCAAAAGTAAAAACTGACTAAAAATAAGATTTCCAATAATTTGATAATCAATTATTGTTATTACTGTACTCAATAATCAATCAATTTACGTATCGCTTTACAATTAAACAATTGATGGTTACAAGCCCCATCGTCCAAATAAAACGGTTTTCTTTTGCTGGAAGTTGGTTGAGAGTTTGTACTTTCAATATTGTACAGCCGTAGCCGGTATTCGAACAGAGGTCTGTTTTTGGGTGTTGTTTTAAGGATTTTCAACATCGCGCAGTTCATGTGTACAAGTTAGTCCTCTTATCTACTAAGTTTGGGGCTTTGTTGTGATCCTGTCATCAGAGGTTGACGCAAGCCAAGACTGTATCCATCATCGATCCAGAGTTCTCTAAATAGTTGGTTGGTATTTCCAGATGACATTGGAGAAACGCTTGGAAGCGCGCAGGATTCGGTTTAATCCGACTAGGCAACTGCAGTCATTGCCCCAACAATGCTCTCTTTAGCGAGGACCTGTGCGTACAAGGATTTTATCGTTGTATGCGTACCTGGGTGAGCTTCCAATCGTACAGATACACACGTGTGTTTACCAGGGGGTACAGCTGTACATGCATCCACACACACGCGCAATAAGCTTACAACGAGAATTTCGCGGTGTCCACAAGAGCTCTATAACGTGAAACGACTAGGGCGGAGCACCAACAACCACGTCGTTAGCGCACCTCGTAACGCGGAAACGCCCGTGTGGACACGGTAATCGGAGCTGAAGTGTTTAGCACCCTAGAAGCTCAAATATTTCAGCATTATCATGGGACATTATTTTTCCTAGGGTACCCATGCTCTTGTCTTCGCACCTGGTGCACATTGGCAACTTGGATAGATGCTTGGAATAAAAGGATAGGAAGTATATTGCGCGACAGTTCCGTAGTCATATGCTAGAGGTATTTACTGAAGCTGATCAGCCTAGAATAATCAATGAGATCCTTCGATCAAGAAAAGTTAATAAGGATTCATCAAGAAGAATCAATGAATCAAATCTACCAAGAAAAGGCAATAATAATCAGTCAATAAAGAACTTCCATGAAGAAAAGTCAATGAAAATCGATCAATCAAGGAATTCCATCGAGTAAAGTCAGAAAAAATCAATTAATCAAGGGAATCAATTAGGAAAAGTCAATAAGGATTGATCAAGAAGGATCAGTGAATCGAATCCATCAAGACAAGGCAATCAAAATCAGCCAATAAAGAACTTCCATCAAGAAAAGTCAATGAAAATCGATCAATCAAGGAATTACATCAAGAAAAGTCAATAAAAATCAACCAATCAAAGAAATCAATCAAGAAAAGTCAATAAGGGTTGATCAAGAAGAATCAATGATGATTAATCAATTAATCGTAGCGCATTGCAGGTCACATCAAGTTTGATATGTCATAAAGACATTTTGAAAATGATACATCGTTTCCATCAAACTTACGAGGAGAATTTCTGTAAAACTCCACTTTCAGATTTACCGTATACCCCGAGTGAGAATTCCATCAGGAAAATCTGGAAAATGTTTCGTCTATAAATGAAAATCTGCAAAAACCGTGTGACTGTGCCAGCTGGACATCAAGTTAGAAGGAACCCAAAAGAGCAAAAGAGACGAGGAAAAGAGGTGTGAGATTGTCTCTGGCTGTGATCCAGCGGAAAAATATTCGCAGGTTGCTCTATACGAGGGCGTTGGAGCTTTCGATGGTCCAAGGAATCGATGATGATCGGGTCATTGCTCGATCCGGTGAACATGTCGAGGGATCGATATTTTGATACTGAGCCAAGATTTCCACTTTGTACGGCCACAGGGTTGAAAGTCCTGTCCAGTTATCCGATACACCATCTATCTATCTCTCAATCATGTATTATATATAACTTCTTCGATCATCGACGGAATGAAATGAACCTGCTGGATCTCTTTCGCCTCTGGGTTGTTTTCTATGGAGTACCAGAGAGGCGTCTGGCAAACCCGACATGATCTTCCATAATTGCTGAAGTAGCAGGTAGGTGAGTGGATCTATGGTGAAAGAGAGAGTAGGGAAGTCAGGGAGGGAGACAGAGAGAGAGAGATCCTCTCACAGCAGGTCAAAGCTCATTACGGACTTGTTTAAGTTTCTCGAAAAGCCCCTTCCAACCAAAACGGTAACTCTCTCAAGATGTGGAGCTTAAGAACTCGGAGAGTGAGAGAACGATAGGCAGACACATGCTGCGCATCCACTGTAGTATGCATATGCCTGGATAACTTGCAAACGTAGTTGGTAAGAAGTGAAGAGAGAGAGAGAGAGAGAGAGAGAGAGAAGTTGGGAGGGGTTGGTGGAGAGGATAGAGTAAAATCAGGGAAAATGGGGAGGGTGGACCACTCCAGGATTTCTCCCGCAGGATGCCCACTCCTTATTCCCTTTTGCCCGGTCTAATCTCCATAGCAGGAACTAGTTGGCAACCCCTTGACGGTGGTGAGAGGGTAGCCGGAGGATAGCGTCATTCCAGACTTTTTAAAGAGCTTACTTAGCCCAGGATTTTCCGGTTGGTCGAGTGTTACCAGCATCTCCCTAGGTCCCTTCTCGACCTTCCGCTCCATCCCCACGCTTGCTCCGTCCTCATTCCGGAATTGGTAATAGGGTAGATGTTGCTACGTGCTCTTCCGTGTCTTACACGATAGAGGTAACGGTTGGAATTGGGTTCGGGTGTCACCGTTTCAGGAGGGGATAACTGGAAGCTTGATCGGAAGAGCCCGGGGCTGCTGGAACTCCACCCTATTTTGGTTCCAATCAAGTGCCTCTTCCTGCCTCCGAAACTAGCCGTTCGTTCATCACCAGGTGTTACTTTTCTCCTGTTTTCAATCTTGACGAACCGTTAGACTGCTTCCCAAAGCCCCGAGCAATTGTGTTTGGGTTTAGGATACCTGGTAGATCATATTTGCAGCTGCACATTATCGGCGGTTCTATTTTCGTGGGTTCCCAATATTCGTATGTAGACGAAGCAATTGCTCGATTGCTCGGTACTCTCCCAACTTCGAATTGATAGCCCGACTGACCAAACAAACGTACACCAAGCGCAGCTATATCATCAGCAATTTGAGTTCCAGACTATGGCATTTTCATAATGGCGCTTCAAACCCTTCAATGAGCATGGACCTCTATTTTCAACTGTTGCTGAAGTGATATAAGAGTTAATTCCACGGAGTGGCTTTTCCATCATTCAATTCATTACAAATACAGGTTGTGTTCTGTCGATGTACATGTAAATGCCACATATCCGGTATGTGGTCCAGTTTCAAGTTCCTCAATTAGATAGCTCGACCACGTAGCCGTCTAGCATTGCCTTGGTTACATTGATGTGTCCTTCCGGCAGTGGTCATTTCGCCCTGCCGTCACCGGTCCAACTGCGGTCTAGATCTGTAATGTTCATGTTCCTATACGTGCTAGAAAGGAGGCGTTCAAACTTACCTACCAAATTATATCTTTTATTTTTCAGTGGTAACCGTATTCCGAACTACTCGGAAGCAGCTTGCCCGATAGAAACGCCACAGTAGTTTTTTGGCTACGGTTTTATTGGGCTGGCTAACGGTCTAGGCTTTCCACCGATTATTTTCGGTCTTAGGGTAGTAGTGAGGTCGTCATTTGGAGGTCTCGCTAGACGCAGATCTGAACGATATGAACGGGATGTATGCTGTACATAGAGTCGCATATGCGGGTCCATCTAGAATCCTATATTTAGCAGGGTGTGCAGTTGAAGTACAAATGCTTCGCAAGGTACGATTCCTGGTGTGTACGCGAGGCGTAGTACCCTCGGAGATTGCGAGGGTAACTTTTGAACAATTGCTTGCCATCAGGCTCGCCAGTTTCTCTCTTTCGCTATCTCTCTCTTTCTCCCTCCTTTTCCAGTTGAACAAAGGTATATTCGGCAACTGTGAGCAATGCGAGCAGCCATCCTCCTGTCACTTTGTTCGCCTCGCGAGGAATGCGAAAAGTTAAAGTTACCCCAAGAGACAGAGAAAGTGAGAGGAAGGGAGTGGGCGATGGGGGTAGGTTAGCCAACGAGTACTTGCCAGGACCTTCAATTTACATTAATAATGCACCCTGTCATTCGCAGCGCTTTGTCCACCTTTGCGACTCCTAGCAGGACACGAGGTGACGACGGCGAAGATGAGAGGTACGAGCTCCGCAAGTTAATTAATTGCGTACACGAGATAAAGTGCGGTCTAAGCTGGAAACGATGAAAGAATGTCAATGACACATACCAGCTGCAACACGCTTTCCCGCTCTTTGTGCCACCACTAAAATTTCGCGTCTCGATTAATCTCTTCTTTCTTTTCTCGTAGTTAGATTTCCTCGCTAACGATTTTCGACGTACCAACTACAGTGCCGTGCACCGAGGACGCGGAAAAGTGAAGTGATTGGGTAACTTTGGTCGCAATGGTGCATGCTTTTATATGTTTCGTAACGAATCTCAGTGGATATACTATTGTTATGTAGCGAGTTTAACCCGGTACAGTTTAACTTGATTCAGCCCGAAGGATACGACACCTGCGTATTCCTCTTACGTATAAGACTATTGTTAATTGGAAGTTGAGATTCGCGGTTCGTGGAACTCGCTAAAAACAGCACGTGCAGCAATTATTCGTCGAAATTAAAGGGCCCTGATGGCGTAACTGGTGAAAATAGCTTTCGCATTACAGGAGGTTGGGTGGGTTGTGTGTGTGTGTGAGTTTCCATCTCATTTGATAACATCTCCGTTTCACTCCTATAAATTGAATGGCACCATCAGCTGTATAATGTATTTTGTCAATTTATCAGTTGTATAAAAGTACGGTAACGGTCTCGCATAGATCGAGGCTACTAATTTGCGAAATTGACCACCTGCCGAAATGAAGCTTTCGTACAATGTCGTTCGTATCCTGGATATTCCATTCGACACTATAATTTCGGCACGTACGCGCGTAAACTTGTTCTGCGAAATTTGAATAAAGCGAGAGTGCGAGTGGGCAAATTGGTTGCCCGTATTCGCCGCGGAATATAATTGTGTCAATGGTCCGGATGTCCGACGAATCCAGAGTGGTGTGGTACTGCAGAAAACGAACGGGAAACTGGGGGGGGGGGGGGGAAGAAAAAAAACGAAAAACCGGGGGAAGGTCCACGGGACGGCATATTTTCCTTTCCCGGGGCATAATTACCAAGCCCCGCTCGGGTAAGCAGATCTCTCTTGATCTCTCTCTCTCTCACACCAAAGCGAGCAATTCTTGTTCGTTTCTCATTTGGGATTTGGCGGTAGGGAGGGATAGAGAGAGGTAAGAGAAAAACGACTGGAGTTACTCCTGGAAGAGCAGTACGTTGGATTTTACACGGTTAGGTTAGTTGATGTACAGTGTGGAAACTAGCACAGCAGCAAACACGAAGATGAGGAATATAGGAGGAAGAAAGGCGAAGAAGGAACAGAGCCCGGCAGTGGCACAGGACATCCGGCGATGTGATGCATCGTTCCTTGGCGACGCGGATAAAAGGCAACATCACCATTACCAATATCCAGCTGTGGAATCATCTGCGGGAAAATTCACGTGGGAGCCTTTGCCCACGACGAAAAATGTGATCGCGGAAGTTTCATTGTACGGATGAGATTATTCAAAATTTATGCGAGCCAAAGCAGAAAATGCCCGTCGGCGATATTCGCCATCGTAGCTGCTTCCGCTTGCGCTCGTTCGCCCGTTGGCTCGTCTATATTAGTTTCGAAATTCTGCCAAGGGTAACTTGGAACATGGGGTGGTCAATAATTTATGCAGTTATTTGGAGCATTTATAATCAAGATATTTTTGATGGAATCTCTTTTTACGTTGAAAGACCTATCCAACGACACCCCACATGATGGGGTGCTCAGAAAGTTCGTTGCATATGTCGAAGTTACGAGACTTAGTCGTTTGACCTTGGATCGCTAAAAAACGAGACCGAGAAAAAAATGGACACGGATATGGCCGTCATATACCCAAACTAGTTGACGAGTGCAATTTAGTTCTATCAAATAACAACTACAAGGAATAAAAATCAGTGTGTAAGATGTCGAATCATATCAGCCGACTAAACTAAATATTCGAGGGCGGCAAAGAGGGCTAGGTCGGTAGCCGTGCAGCCTCATTACGGAAGACTTTAATTTGAATTAAGTAGCTCTTCTGTATCATGATACATATACCGTTCAATTATATTATCATTCGCGCAACGCGATTAAGTAGCAAGAGGCGGGTTGGGGAGTACCCGTGACAGAAATTGCAATCCGGTGGCGTGCCCCAGGACGAACGGTTGGAAGAGGAGAAAGCTCGGGCGCTTTGGTCGGGTGCATTATTCTACGTGAGCGGAAGCACGTACGTGCTCGGAGTGCGGATTACGACCGAGTGTGAAAGCTCGCGAGACCTTGGCGTGTCTAGAGGACTTTATGACGGTCTTCGATGAAATCGGGTAAACGCTAAACGGTGATAGCAGGGACGAATTCTTCTACTCGGTTCAACATCGTGCCTACAGTAATAGTATATCTATGATGATGCAGCTAACAATAACCGATGGAAGCCGGATACCGTTGGCTCCAACAGTACGCTTCTGTTATCTTGTTCAGTAACTGAGGGCTTTGCCCTAACTATTACCAGGGCAATATTGCCACAACGCGTGCTGAATCAATAGCGGTGGAACTTGTTTCGCCTATTAGTACTGAACACATATTGGGGTGTACTTACAGGGACCTCAAGGCAGCGAGCTATTTGGCTTTGACAAGGAGACGATAAATGTCATATGGTAAGTCTGTTGTCCAAACGGATTTAGTAAGTCTGTATACGTGTTTGAGGAACGCAAATAGGCCCGAATGCTCAAGGAAATATGCTTGGGACACGTACAGCTCGGCGTAGTAATTTGGATTTGTCCAGGTGACGACAAATGCCAATTGGGTATGACAAGTATTGGAACTAATTCGAATATGCTGATGGGTACAGAGGTAGAGAATTTAACTCAAGGGCATATAACTACTGAGCTCACCTTTGGCAAGCTACGTCAATATACAAGAGAAACATAAGTGCAAGTTCAAAGCTCCTTATCAGTTCGGAATCCATTTGGATTTGTCAGAGACAATAAAAGTCATTTCATCAGCCAAATATGATTTAAATGGCTGTAGGAATCTTTTCAAGACACAGCCAAATATGTGGAATGTATTTACTAGACTGTGTCATGTTAGGAATTCGTTTTGATTTGACAAAGACTCCGGTGTCATTTAAGTCTGATGTGCGAACAGATTTATGTGCTGCATAAATACAAGATGAGGAGAAGAAACTTGAATGCCTGTTGGAAACTCCTCACCAGCCTCAGGTCTTGCTAGGAAAGAGCAGTTGTACTATTTACGACGTGCATCAGTGAGACATATTCGTGACTGCGTTCATCTCTCACACGCCAATCTCGTGGGATGAAGAACCCTGTGACTGCTGTTGTTGCAAAAAGTATATGTGTTCAGGAAACCTACGGCAGAAGGTCTTGTATTGTCAGTGATGGCGCGGTTCGTGATGAGTCTCCGGAATAGTTTTCGACATAAAACTACAGAGAAGGAAGGTCGGAGCCGAGAGGAGGGGGTGTTTCAAGTGTTTCCATGACGACGTGTATACCTGAAAACGTACATTGCATTCTACAGGCGTTGACGCGGTAGCGCAGTCTAGTCGTTCGCTGATCCCATCTCACTGTCGCCCATTCTACACAGAAGGAGACACCGCAGCAATATCTTGGTAATACCGAGAAGACCGCATAATTAACACGGTTCCGTAGTGGTTAGAAGAGAGCGGGGACAAGAGGGAAGATCCTACAGTGAACATAAGCATTTACTACAGTGCCTGCCTTATTCGGTACGACGTTGGTACTCATGGATCCACTGAATGTGTGCATCTAGCAGCAATAATCATTGGCGAAGTCAAGGAATAGCTGCCATCGCGGTAGACGCGCCGAGGGAAAACGGAGGTGTTTGAAGGGGGATTACAATCCAGCCATTGAGTGCAGTTCCATGCATACGTGCGTCTAGCACAGCTGAGCCTAGACTCTACGCTTGCTTTGTGGTTGGTATTCCTGACTGTGGTAAATCGGGCGCCTCACGAGATGCTTTATACCGACTGAAAGTCACTTTTGGCCCCGCGAGAGTGCATTAGTAACTCTACGCATACGAATGGCTTTTCACATGTCCGGACTCTTTGCTCACCTGGATCAGATGCCGTGTTTGCAATTGCAGTTGCGCCCTCATTGGGGAATGACACAGTGTCCGTATAAAGCCACGAGTTGGATAAACGTCGACGGGTTCGTGCTTCAAAGCAATTATCCACTTGGCAGAGGGGTGTTCACAGTTCGAACGATTCACCCTTCAAAACATCCAGGACGCAACCAAGAGTGGACTTCCGCAGTAGACGCCGCTTTGGCCAAAGTGCCGTGTCAGAGGGCCACCTCTCGGGGATTGACTCCGACACGGAAGTACCTTTTCGCTTGTTACGCAGGTTGCTCCGGTAGTTAGAGTAGGAACGGGAGGGGAAAAGGCGAGGTGGTTGGAATGTGCAAACGGAAGTCGTAAGAACACACGTGGGGTGGAGGAATTAGAACGACCGCCGAAACTGCTACCGTCCAATTCTTGACCTCGTAACAATAAGAATAAATGACCCGAGATGAAAAGAAAACGGAACTAACATTGTTACGTCTCCAAGTCCACTTCATGAGTGTTCAAAAAATAATACGTATGAAGTTGGAATAAACGAAATTACGAATGGGTCGAAAGACCTTTCTTTGTCTCGTCTTAACATCAGCTATGCTGCATAGGGGAGATGTTTGACATTCAGGTTCGTTTGTATTCGTGGGGTTACTTTGAACTTCCGTTTTCGGGGAAGGAAACTTTACAAACTTTGTCTTGTTAGTCCATCTGTCCAGCTTCATAGTTTCCACAGTTCCAGAGCTTTGTGCGTGAAACTTTGAGAGCAGATGGCTCAGAGGTGAATCTTCGTTGGTGTTTGGCGGAATCGTGAAAAAAATGTCTTCATAATTAATAAGATAAGCAGGGAAGGTTCGTACGTGGTGTCATTGCATACATGTTTTCGATGACGTTCTGGAAACTCGATAAGAGGCCTGTACGAACGTGGGATAATAATATACCAGTCGATTATCGATGATTACATCGACAAATCACGACAATATCCCACATCGTGGCCGATTCGTCACATCAGGTTACATCCATAAAAGCTTTTTCGACGAAACATTTTTCTGGTAGTTACCTAGACATAGTAAGAACGAAGACTACCAAACATCCAACATCCATCTTTATCCCCATCAGCTGTGCGTTTTCCGTCGTTTTTATGACGAAGATCCTAGCAACAACGAGACGAGTCGACAAGCTTTTGCAAAGGCAGCGAGTACGCGCCCAGCACACGGAGCACGGAGTGTCATAGTCAGAATTCCCAACCCACCACTCGAATAACGAGGCAGTGGCGAATAGCTGGTGAAGAGGGCAGAGAGTTACCCAGAAGCCAGGGTGTCATCAATCCTTCACGTATAACTCGGGAAGGGCTGCGTGCGAACAGAAACGTAACGACTCCCGGTGAAAACGAGAGGAATACAAGTTGGATAGAAGCTGTGGATGAGTGTCAGACGTATACTTCGTGTTAATTAATTTTCTCTCTCGGAGGTACGGACTTTCTTTGCAATTCTCAGGCCCATCTAACTATACGTGTCGTCATCATCACCGAGACCTGAAACGGCCTTGTGATACGAGGGATACGTGCATAAATTAGTTTTACGTTCGTGGCGAAGGTGTCATTTGGATTCGGGGTAGGCTTGGAGGCAGGATGTCGTCGTTAGGTTCATTGTAATTCGCATCTACAGCTTGAATGTTCGTGATGACACGTAACGCGAATCTCTCGCTCGCTATACCCGGCATATCGCATATCTATGTCGATCAGCAACCAGGAATGGGTACACGTTGCAATCATCGTGATATATCTGGGATGTCTTTATCCGATAGGAGGTTATGTTACATTGGTGTGGTGACAACGTGAAATGCAGTTACGAAGTAGTCACTTCTTTTCTAGTTCTATCACGTTAGAATGCTTGGAGCTTTCGTATTGCATTCACTTGCATCAACTATTCTCTTGGGTTTATCTACATGTGCTCAAACTATATCCATAGAAGGATTTTATTACAGTTTCGAATACAAATATTTGTTCTCTAAATACCACTAAAAGATGAAGAATATTACGAAAAGCAAACTATGACACTTTTATTGTCACATTTCATCATTCTGGATCATTATGAGCTGACTTGCCAAGAACTGCAATATTTTTGTTGCTTTTTAAAACACCGTGTTCATATGTATCTTTTGATCAAATTTTATGGCACTTAATAGTTCGTAGGAACTTATGGTTAGTTTCTCTGTTATTACGTTTATGTTCAACGAGGCAGCGCCTGTGCACTTTGTAACCTGAAGTACACGGTTTAGGGAGCAGTTGCTCCAGAAATAAACAGCACTTCCTCTCTCTTTGCCTTTATCTGCATTAATCACGAACACGATGATACACAGGCAATCAGGTGAAGAGTAAAGGAGAGTTTTTTTTCTCTCTCTCTCACTATCCATATTCTCTCTGTTCCTCACTTCGTTTGTCTTTCTCGGTCTCTCTGTACTCGTCGTTAATTACCTCGGTAAATATTCTGGTCAAGAGCTTTGCCAAGAGAGAGAGAGAGAGAGGGAGAGGGCATCAATCTATCGCAGAGACCTCTATCTTGCAATATGCAGGACGTCATTGGTAAAGGGCAAGCGAGAAAGCGAAGGAAGAGGAATGAGCGACAGTGTATGTACCAGAGATCCTCCAAGCGGCTCATGTTTATCAGCCGGCGAAGAGAGAGAGAGAGAGAGAGACGGAGAGGAAGAGAGATGGAGAACGGTCTAGATCCGGTATTGGAGACAACGCATGAGGCTGTGGTGATCCCACTATACCACCGCGGATCGATAGTGCGGTGAAACCAATGTTCGCGACAGGCTAACATCATATCCTGTTAATAGATTACTGGACAATTGCCTAACTATTGCTTGTAACACTAATAACGTTACGTTCTTCGTTTGCTCGAAATTCGATGATGAGCCATTAGGCCTTGATCAAATCTGCTGGATAAAGTCTTTCGTCCAATCGAAAGATTGGTCGTAAGTACTTTTCTGGGGACCAGAGAAAGGTGAAAATGAGCTACGTCATGTTGACTCATCATGGAGGGTCTTCGCTCGTTCCAGAGGTCTCGCCATTCGCCAATGATCGCATACGTAGCCAGCAATATCCCTGGACAAAGTGCCTTCGTAATAAAAGCAAAGGTGTGATACGCCACGCAGTTCGAGGGATTAAGCAACGTAGCAAAACCAACCGGTGGCTTTCCATCAACCGATCTCTAGACCGGAGAAAGGTCCACTGGTCACTTATCCGTTACAACCACTTTCCTTTCCTACATGACAGCTCGAGAAGTGTCTCTAACACCAAGAGTACCAGGTACTGCTTCATAGTCGCGACAAAAAGAGACCAGCATCAGTAAGGTCGATCTCAAGTTCTGCCCTTTTTCCAAATTGGATTCTGGTTGGTGGACGTTTGGGTGTTAGTAAGGCTGGTTGGCAATTATCAGATCCTCGTATGAGTGACGAAAGATCCAACTTTGAATGTAAACTGTGACTGATGCCTCTAGAACCCCATGATAGGCCTATCATCAATTCACCCTTATCGCGTTATTACCGCAGGACGAATAGCACGTCCTGTATAGACCCATGCGGAGTACAAGATTTAGATCCATTCCCTAAGCCCTCCGAATCACGCCTGCCACACCAAGCCACGTCCAGTTTAGATGTACACGCTGGTCTATCTTCTATCAACAACCTTCCAGTGGACACGAAGTCGTGATTTATTCAAAATTTGATTTATGCGTCGTTGATGAAAAAAAAAAAATGGACAACTCTTTCATTTTCTTTTTTCATTTCGTTTTGCATTAGATATGGGAGAAACGGAAGGTTATTTCCCGCGTACAGCTGTTAACTCTCTTATCGATTCGCACCTTCGCGAATGGTTTTCATTTCCTGGAATGAAGTTTGTCAATCATTCGGTGTACATAGGCAACCGCTGTGCTCCAGCATGTGTACATGGTAGCTAGAGTTCTACCAGGCGATGGTGAAACAAAGCCTGCTGTTTCAGTCTTATTGATGAGCCTGAATACACAAAAGCCGTGTACGTATCAATCTTTAAACTCCTGAACAAGCTCGTTCGCGAAGCCAAAAAGAGGCAGGGTTAGCTACAGTCCACACTGGAAAGCCCCAATGGCTCCTAAAAAAATATTGATCAAAAATCATAAAGTTAACACAATCGATTAATTTTATTGAAATTTCACTCAAGCAAGGATAACAAAATAATTCATCAAATTTAACGGATCTTCTTCCTTGGAATTTTCTAGTTTTCACGAAAAGTGATCAATGCAGCTAGAAGTAGCTATTACTCTTCGTTTTCTCCCACAAAAAATTGTGTTCCTACGAATGAACAAGGAGTGTCTTATTCAGGATTCAGCACCTTCGTTGCTCCTGGACATTAAGAAAGCTGCACAAGTTCGACATTCCAAAAAGATTACCTTTTTGGCTGATTCTTTAGTCCAAGCTTGTTTATTTGTAACATTTCGTAACAATAAAAGAGATGGTCCGGCCGATGTCTATTTCCATGACTGGTAATCAAGAACTTCTAAAAATCGACTCTTGCCTAATCACGCAAACTCGTTAAGCTTAGTCAGGAATCAGCTGGGTCTGAATGCAAAGTCTTTTTCATCCGAAATCAAGTTGACAGGGCGCGTGGCAATCGCGCAACGCGAAAGAGTCAACACACAGCTGAGGCGAGAAATAGCAAGAAGATTGCCGCAGAAACTGAACGAAAACAGTAACGTTTGAGGGAGCAACAAGATTGCTAGGACGATAAACGTTTCGGTCTACATCAGTCCCCTTCAGACTGCGGAACAATAGTGTGGATGTTCCACGCTGATTCCGGTCGTGTGCGAGTGGGTACTGCATTTGTGCAATTTCGGCCAAAGCGAACCAAAGTGAACCTGGTAAACCTTCCGTCACTGCCTTAAATGCTCTCTTGCGGCGGTACTCCGGGTATGTACACTCGGCACGAGACCAGGCCGGTGTTAACTTGGTACTTGTCGTCACCAGGTTTCCAAAGTTTCTGCACTTGTCCATTAGCCGGGTGAACAAACGTGCTAGCTTTGGTGCCACCCGCCGAGTCTGTATTTACGGAATCCCTCTTGAGGGAAGTCCCTAAGGGCGCGAAATCATAGTCTCGTAGTGAAATGGTGATTCGATATCTACAGCCCCAAGGAGAAATCTGTATTGTTTGAAATGTCGCAATTATAGGAGCAACGAAATCATTTATTGGATTCCAGTGCGCTTGATTGGTTGTCCAATTATACCCTCGAGACGTTTTCCAATCAAGGATCCGTTTTATTGGATCATCTTAACGTCGTCGGTAAACCCGTTTTACGGAAGCCCAAATGGCACGACGGATGGAAAAAGTGGGAGGGAAAAAAGCGATAAAAGTAAGGTACGCGACAACATGTTTCGCGGAATGATCAAATATTGTGCCTGAAAGTTTCTCTCGAGACTCTCGTTCACTTGGAACTTTTCTCGTTCCTGTACCAGTTTTTTGTTTCCCCCTATTCTCACAGAGTTTACGGTCAACTATGTATACGTATACACATATGAAAAAAATGTGTCGCGACTTCGTCCGGCTGGACTTCATGAGTACTAGAATTGCCGAGTGCCATATCCGAGTCCAACGTTATCGCGGACTTCGCGTAAGAGGTAATTTATCATCTTAAGATCGATGTTCGACAGAAGAGCTGACATATCTCAGCTTGGATACTGTACGTCTTTTAAAGTTACATCATCATTATTCATATCCATGCAATCCTTTTAAGTGTGTGGTGAAAAATGCCAAATAGAAGAGTGGTTCACCCCTTAATTCAATGTTTTTCCAACACTTGTGCAGTGGATTTTTCAGCACGCAATTTTAGCAGAAATTTGCTTTTTTTTCTATTTACATCATTGCAATTTCCGTGGATAAAATCGCAGAATCACTTTAATCACGCCTTCCTCTGGTGAGCGATTTCACTATTTCGAGCCATTTTTTCACGTACAAACCAAGCGCTCAAATTCAAAAAATTGGCGTCCGTACCTCCATATCGTTGATGAAGAAAACCATTTCTCTTAAAAAGAAAAAAATCTCCCGCAGGTACGATTCTGTTATGATTTGATCGCATATAGAGGGAAAACCGCAGCAAACCGTCCATTCGTAAAAGATGGTGAGTGCGCGGAATTGGAAATGCCATATTCTGGCACAGTCCAACAGCAGTCCTTGTATTTCCGTGGTCGTGAAAATGATTCGAGTCGGCGTTTTCCCTCTATCAAACCTCTATCCCTCTTTGCATACGTACCAGGCTCATGCGGATAGAGAACGGGTAGAAATCACGGTCCAAAAGAAACCACGGAGTATAAAAAGAAGTAAAGAAATCGGTAGAGACCGGAGGGACACCAGGAGAGGAAAGGATACGTCGTAAGAAATAAACGAATGCTGAAAGTATGATCCGGCGCGGGGTAGTCGTGTATCAAGGACGGTTAGCTTGCATATGTATGCCGGCATATAGCAGGGGGAAAGTAGGAAGACTGGTTGGTTCGTCGGTTCGGTGAGGCAGGAGCGCCGATGCGTTGCATGTGGCGAGACACCTCCAGCCCAACCCCCCGATCGATTGAGCATATATGCATAAAACCAGTTGATAGAGTGGGGTACATGTGCATCGGCCAAGTGCAAAACGAAGAGGAAAGCGCCGGTAAAGCTTGGAGTACATGGTGAACACGAAGCGGTGATACATGGCTAGGCCAGATGCGGCTGTACCACATGTCTGAAGCAAGATGGCAGAAGGAAAAAGGTGCTGCAGGTAAGACAGGGATGGAGTAGAGAACACCCGGAGAATCAACATTTGCCCCTTTGGGCACGTCACATCAGCACACTTTCCGTTGATTACTGGGGGTATCGGCTTTGGATCGTAGAAGCCTCTGCAAACGGAACGGTGATGATGACACGTACAGGAGGACGATCACAAAGGATCTTGGGGGTCGATCGAAAGAACGGGATCTTCGGGGTGATCTTGGTGGAAGAATCAGTCTCTGATCTTCGATTAATCCAGACTGGTTGTTGACCATAGGTGACCGCAGAGCCAACTTAGTGTTTATCGATGAATGGAACTCTCATCGTTCATCGTGATAGCAAACGATTCATCTTGGGGTCATTCGCATCGTGGTTGGGCAAGTGTACATACCGCAGCAAATATCTCGATCGTCCCAGTTGTGGAATCTGGTCGGGCTCCGGAGAACCAAAGTCCAAAGTAAGCGGTAACCCAAACAAACGGGATCGGTCGTACGAATTATTCAGGACCCCATGAGTTATCCAGGATAATCCAACGAATGGCCGCAATACTGCGTGGTCTCTGAACATCGGTGTAATTCAAGTTGAGAATGAACGACGGAGTTGGTGTTGCGGTAGCTTCCTCGGTTGTTTAAAAATGCATCGTTGCGTCGCCGCATTCACCGAAATTTTGAATACGACCAATGCGGATAGGAGTGAAGAATTCCGGTCAACCGGAAGAGGACGAGAACGGGCTTGGAAAATAAACTCGCATGAATCTCTCACCACCGTCTCCTGTGTTCCGTCCGACCGATTTTCTTCAAACCACGATTGAACGGAACTTGGTGAATAGAAAACTGAATACGGAGGATTCTGAAGCCATGGATTTTGGCAATCCACTGTGAAGAACGAAGAGGACTTTGGAAGAGTAACGATTGACGTGCAAACATTTCGGTGCCACCGCAATCGAGGCTGATGCCTGCTTTGATTGAAAACTACCGGTTGGATCGAAGGATTGGAAAAACCCTGAATGCCAATATTGGGAGAAGTGGGAAGAGTATATTGGATGATAAATTCTTTCTGCGTTGAAAGAAACGTTGACGATGTTGTTTGACAATGTTCTCCAGCTGTATTTTGGGTTCCACTGAGTTTCTCCAATTTGTTTATTGGGTTCTTGAGTATTGTACGTTTGGGTGCCTTGAGGAAACTAAGCTCGATTGGGTTCGTGGACTTTCTGAAAATGTATTATTTTCTTAATTAGATACTGATTAGGGTATGTTTGGGCTTGGTCAGACTAGTTGGGTTCGTGGATTACTCGGGTGTCGTTAACTTTTATGAGGCTACCCAAATTCCTTGATTTTTAGATTTTTATTCCGATTACTTGAGATTTCTACAGTTTTTTCGTTTAGTACCTGCTGGCATAAAGTTAGGCTTTGCAAATCCTTCGATTTCTCGAGGCTGTTTGAGTTTTCCTAAAATAGAACTCCTAGCCTCCATTATGTCTTTTTCTGTGTTTTTTAGCTTCTTTCGATTTCTCTACGTACCTTGGATACCTAGATATTTTTGGTCAGGGATAAAATTGTTTTTTTCGAACTTTGGTTTAGAAAAAGTCTCCAATAAAAACAAGAGATTGGACATACGTTGAAAGGAATATTCAGAATGTTGAACAGGCTTGACGAGTAGTTCTCGTTGTAGAAACAAGCACAGCCAAGTTCCGGTTAATTTTCCCAAGTTTCCGAAGTCCAGTTAGCCTTGTAAATTCAAATCGTGATTAGGCAGAGCGAAATTTACGATCGGTGTTGGTGCACATCTCTCGTACGTCGGTTTCGAGCTTTTATAAAAGTTCTCGTCATCAATTAAACATGAGAGTGAACCGTTCCCAACGCAGGTTAATCCGGATGTACGAGGATTCGCGATGGGCAGAGAGATAGAGAGGAAGAGGAAGAGCAACCAAATAATCCAAGCCCTGATTATTCTAGCTTTCAGTCACTATTCCAATGACATTTATCCTGAATTTTAGCCAGTGATTCGAGGTCTCGAATTTTCATGGGCGCAATATTTAAACGAAAATATGGGAAAATAAATATCATCAAGAAAATACGGACAGAAGTTGTCCAACGAGCATACATTGGCGTATTGGCTCGGTACACTAGAATTGCCAATCACGGGCTTGCGTGGATGCTCGAACCCTCCTCCAGTCTGGAACATTTGCACGTGATCGTTTGTATAGCTGTTTAGCCTCGCACTGTAGCGAATAAACACGAGCACCGCGATATTCCACCGAGTAACACCAGCTAATCGATTTTTCACGTAGCCTCGTTGAAAACGAGCCACCTGACGTTAGCTTGGCTTCACAACTATTTGCTCTTTCCTCGATTCGCACTCACGAATTACACTCGTGTTTGGAAAAACGTTTACCCGCGACGCCCAAAAACAATTCACACAATTTTCACTTAGAGATGAAATAAAATCGTAAATCTTCGACTGTCTGATAGGGGGTGATAGAATATCAATATATTTTTAGTTTTTGGTAAACATTTATTTAGTCTACAGCTACTTTTGATTAAATCGTTAATCGTTATTCTTATTAATCGTTAATCGTTAATTCTGCCTCAAATTTATGAAACATTTGCAGCTTTTTCGAATCAACATTTCCAGTTTTCATTTGCTCAGTTGCTCTAACGACCAGCGTGATGACACGATCTTTCAAAATCCGAAACAAGCCCAAACATTTTTAGCTCTTTGAAATCAACATTGCTCAGTTTTCGATTGTTCAGCTGGTCGTTATTGATGACACGATCTTTCAGAAAACCGAAACAAACCCAAACATTTTTAGCTCTTTGGAATCAACATTGCTCACTTTTTAGTGGTCCAGGTAGTCATTGATGACACGATGTTTCAGAAAACCAAACAAACCCAAACATTTTTAGCTCTTCGAAATCAACATTGCTCAGTTTTCCGTGGTCCAGCTGGTCATTGATAACACGATCCTTCAGTGATATTCAGGCATCAACATGAGCTGATTTGTCAAAACGTTAGGATCAATTATCCAGGTGTTTATTATAAATAACCGCAGCTTTTTCTCCCAGAGTAAAAAGAACCGTCCTAAAATTAAGGCTGTACCTGAGGTTATGCGCAACGTGAATTTCGTTCTTGAATTTCGCCGGGGATACCAGAGACTCGTTGCACTTTCATTTATACCGTACACCTACTTTTCATTTGATTCTTACGTTTTCTTCGCTTTTACGTCGACGTATACGTATATCCATTTCCGGTGTACATTGTACGTTGCTCGTTAAGTTTCCGCAGTCTCGCGCTTTTCTCGCCCCCTTTTGTGCGATTCCTATCGACAAATGGCGAGAGAAAAGAAATGAGAGCAACAGAGAAAGAGGGATAGACAAAGACGGATAGAAACGACGATCAGTCGAGTACAAAGAAAAGAGGAGAGGCACGAAGAGCAGGAGGACGAAATTGATTGATTGATAATAATAATTGATTGATTAATAATGTTTATTATGCCCTAACATACTTTGGGACAAACATAGAAAAAGAAAGGAAAATCCAGTGTAAAATAATATAAAAAAAACATTTTGAATTAAATCATTCTATCGAAGCAATCGAGTATGAGTGATTTTGTGAGTACAATTTCACTTTAATAAAGTATAATTTAAAAAAACCAGAAAAAAACATGGAAGTAATAAAATAATAATAAAATAAAAATAAGCCGAACAAAAAATGGAAATAAAATGAAAGTACCCTGTAGCAAAAATAACATTCACGATGATAATTAATAATAACAAGCTAAAATTAAAATGAAGATTGAAAAGCCGGGCAAGGGCCGGGGGGGGGGGGGGATAAGACAGAAGCTCTTGTGTACACGATAACGATAGCGTGAAAAGTCGTTAAGCGTGGAACAACTGCTTATAATTCTTCGGGCAAATGGGAAAACGTTAGCCTCTGGCTCGAAATCTCGCTATCCTGCGATGTGTACAGTTTGGATGTAAAGGTTTCACTGTGCATGACTGCTCAGCTTACGCAGCGAAGTTTCTTTAATTCCTTCGTAACCTCGGCTCGTATACATAAATTTACTCCATTGGAGGAAACAACAGCGAAAAGATCAACGGGGGGGGGGAGAAGGGAGACCAGAGGTGGATTGAATCAAAGACGTCCTGGCAAACGCTGAAAGAAAGTGGGTAAAAAAACAGCTTCGTCACTGATAAAGAAAGCTACAGTTGCACGGAGGATACTAGCGAAGAAAAAAAAGAGAGGGGGGGGGGGGAACCCTTTGATCTTTGCTGTTTGGCCCATAGGACGTGGAAAAGAAAAGCACAAGAGGAGGGAAGAAGATACACTGCACATTTTTCATCACTGCGATCTTTTTCTTTTGCTTCTTCTTTGTTTATTTTTTTTCATGACGGGTAAAGGGATTCAAATGAACCGAGAAGGGCAAAAATACGCGGTCACTTTCGCTCGGATATTTTATCGAGATGCCCTCGCAATCCGTAGACGTCCGCTTGATTTTCTTTTTTTTTTCGTGCTTTTTTGTTTGGCTTTTTTTTGTTCGAAACCTCCGGATTTAATTTTCTCGACAGTGAGCTTTTGTTCACGATAGAGATAAAAAAAATAAGGCAGTCTACTGATAAGAAAATCATAATGAAAATCTGGCCAATGAAAAAATATCTTCACTGATGCTCGCGAAGTTTGCTACTCTCGGATCAGACGGATATCGAATTTATATCACGTTTCATTTTTTCATTTTTTTTCTTTCGTTGGAAACATTTTTCCTCGATGAGGAATTTAATTAATTATTCAGGTATTCTCGTAGCTCGGATATGTTAACATTTAATACAATGCATTGGCTACCATGGAACTAGACTGATTACGAGTCGGGAAGCTTGCGAGTGTATCCTTTGTTTTTGTTTCAAAAAGCTTTCAGAAATTAGATCAGTTCTCAGCCAAATTTATATCTTTTTGTAAATGGCGATTTTTTAATTTACGTGAAAGTATGATTTAATTCGAAACAGACGAGTGGTAAAAATCGAGCGTACCTTCGATCTTTTATGTTCAAAAGTTCTTTAAGAGTTTGTTTATAACTGTTTCAAATATTGATATTTTTCTTTCGAAAGTTGGCAGTGAACTTTTTTAATGTACGTATCAATAAGTATCCAACAATAGTCTCAATATTTATTGGAAAAATCAATATCTGGACGTACGAAAGCTTCGCCATTTACATTAAAGTATTTTATTTTTCAGACCTTTCTATAATAAACAATAAGTTTACTATTTATCATTACTTTTTATTAAAAAGAATTGTATATTTCAACCCCTTGTATTATCTACTGTTCTGCGAAATCTTAACATCGACAATTCAATACCCTAGTCGAAAAAATAATAATTTCAATTTACCATGGAGAAATTAAATAGATTTTGAAGTTTGCATTCTTAAAAAGCAACGTAGATCGAATAATTTTGAAACCTTATTTTTTGTCCATTCAGTATACTTGAAATTTTCAAATGTCACCACGTTTTTCATAAAAAATTCACAACTTCAATTTTTTTTATAATAAAAAAAAACCATTTTGGCTGATTGGAGAAAAAAGAAGAAAAAAAAGGAGAATGTCGTTTTCCAGCAATACATACACCATCACACGTTTCATCGTTTTTTCACGAAGAATTATGGCGTTTTTCAGTAAAACCGGAATCATTCGAAAATTCGGATTTCCATCCGAAACCACCCCGATAAATTTCGGCGTTTCGCACGTTCGTTTCTACAAACAAGATTAGAGCCTCATTTCACGAAATGCTCAAAGTTGGAATTGGCCTCTGACAAAGGGAAAAATAAATTGTCGCTTCGTATACGTTACCTATGACGCGAGAAAAACCCGAGGTAAAAAACCGATCACAGGTTGAACACGTCACAGCGTGTTGCGCGTATCGCAATACGCGCAAAAAAAAAACGATGCATCTTCACAACGAACCCTAGGAGTGCAAACTTCGTGAGACCACTCCAAAAAATTCACTTCCGGCGACAAGCCCCTTAAATTCCATGCTGCAGCGTAGCACACACGCACCCAGGAACGATATTTTTCTTCTCAGTTTTTTCGAATCCTCGACCGGTATCCAGCATCGAAAAAAAAAATCACTCAGCCACGAAAAAGAAGGAAATAGAAGAATGCTCACACCTGGACAATCACGTACAATATTTTCATCACGATTCTTTCTTTAAAATTGATTTCCAATGAATTAATCAAACTTATAAATTTAATAAATTAATCAAGTTTATACGTAAAAATGTGTTATTGATACAAATAATTATTACTGTTTTTTATTATCTTTCATACAAAACAAATTATTTATAAATTCGTGTATTTCATTATTTTTATTGTTTGGGTTTGGTTGGGTTTGAATAATACTCACAACTGGGCAATCACGTGCAATTTTTTATCACAATTCCGTCAATTCAACAATTATTTTGAATCAATTAATAACACTTAGATATTTAATAAATTAATGAAGTTTACACGTAAATATGTATTATCGATACAAATGATTATTATCATTTTCCATTATCGCTGACGAAAAAAAAATGATTTATAATTTCCTCTATTTCATTATTTAGTGTACAATAAATTTTACAAATTTTATTTTGATATTATTTTAGTGAATGGCGACACGATCGTTGTTAATGGCGACGACACTTCTAGGTTACAACATTTCTCACAACTTCGATCACAGGTCGATTCCAGATTTCGATAAACAATAAAACTGTAAATATAAATGAACAAATAAAGAAATAAAACGACGAACTTGTCGAAAAAATGTTGAATCGAGGGGGAGAAAAAAAACGAGGAAGAAATCGGAGATTTCACGATACGAGAAATAACGACAGGATACAGAGAGAGTGTGAGAGAGAGAGAGGGGGGGATCGAGCGAAGGTTGCACAAAAAGTGCAGTAGCGAGATCCGGGGCAGTCGTTGTGGCGCGCTGCGAGCCACTGACTGCCATCGCCGAATCCCCTACGCCTTTTCCCTCGCAACACCCGCCCGGAGAGCGCCGCCACCATCGCCGCTGCCACCACCACCACCGGCAACCGGCAGCTCTCCCATCACCACCACGGACCAGATCTCGCTTCGACACCCCCGCGTTACCGAGCCCGGCACACGCAACCAACGGACCACCCCGCCTCGCGCCTTCCTCGGCGACGATACTTTCCTCATCTCGGCGCAAACGCCGCGAGAGACTCTTTCCCTCTTGCCACCGGGGGTCCCAACCCTTTCTCGCGTGTTTCCTTCCTTGCTCTCTCTCTCTCTGTCTCTCTACCTCTCTTATTTTAGATTATATTAGATTTTTCTTAATTTTTTGTTAAAATTGCGTTTTTTTGTATTTATGGTTATATTTGGTTAAAATGGTGGTTTTCGATTAAAATTGCGCTTTTTGGAATTTTTTTTATGTTTGGTTAGAATAGTGGTTTTTGATTAAATTTAAGTTTTTCAAACTTTTGGTTATATATGTCTGGTTAAAATGGGGGTTTTTTTGGTATTTTTTGTTGAAATTGCGTGTTTTTGTATTGTTGGTTATGTTTGGTTAAAATGGCGGTTTTTTGTATATTTGGTTAAAATTGAGTTTTTTGAATTTTTAGTTATGTTTGGTTAGAATAGTGGTTTTTGGTTAAAATTAAGTTTTTCAAATTTTTGGTTACCTGTGTCTGGTTAAAATGGCGGTTTTTGATATTTTTTGTTAAAATTGCGGTTTTTTGTATTGTTGGTTATGTTTGGTTAAAATGGTGATTTTTTGTATATTTGGTTAAAATTGCGTTTTTTTGGTATTCTTGTTACATTATCATTTAGTTATTAATTTTGTTAAACTTGATATCTTTATTTTGTTAATTTTTTTTTATTATCTCAAATTGTCCGGAAGTTCTTTAGTAGGCTGCAATAAAATATATCATCAGCATCGTAATCTCTCGTATGTATGAATTGTTGTTGAATGTATGAATATTATTCTTATTTTATTGTAATTTCATAATGTATACTTTTTAAAATAATAATAATAATATACAAATTTATGTATTATAATTATGATTGTTATTTACATATAATAAAAATAATTATAATAAAACAATAATTTATATTATTATATAATAAGCAATCGACTTGCGTTTTTGATATATCTTGCCAAAATTCTAACAATATCTAATATCTAAAAAAAATATAAGGACAGTCGCTGTGAGCGTAAATTTCTGAAAATAATGTTTTTTTTCATCTTGAATTTTTATTGCATAAAGTTTCAACTTCAACCTTTCACCATACAAAAATATATACATTTTTTTTTCAACAATAAGATTACTTTTAAATTCGGACAAAACATAGTTAATACGATTTTTCGTTTCGTACGAGTCATTATATTTCCTGTTACTGGAACGCTTATATATATTTATTTATTTCAAATGATTTTCAGGGCCCAATAAATAATTGTTGTCAAGCAAAGAATCTCTCTTTATCTCCCATTCTCACGGTTCCGGTCTCATCCTTTTCGCACACCAGAATTTCTCACTTTCCGAGTCTGGAGTGACGCAGGCAGGGGTGGCGAACGGAAATGACAGGAGAAAACTCAAGGACCGAGCCCAGGGTGTTTATTCACTCGTACAGCATCCCAAGATCCACCGGAGCATTTGTGTCGCATCGTCTCAATTGCTTTTATCGTGGCCACACGTAATTGTTTCGAGCGCGTATATATCTACACCAGCGTGAAAGCGCACAGACATCGACCTAGGCGAGCAAAAAGAAAGATATATACCGGGTGTCCCGTCAAAAAGCGATACAAGCTTATATCGCTAAAAGGACGGATTTCACTTAGAAACGTGTCGTAAAAAAGTTGTCTCGTTTCAACAGACCAAAAAGATAACAATGTCGAATTTACCTCGAGTATCATTGTCAAGATCACGCGAAGGTCAAATTCCAAATAAACCCAAACAATGCCGAATTTACCTCGAGTATCATTGTCAAGATCACGCGAAGGTCAAATTCCAAATAAACCCAAACAATGTCGAATTTACCTCGAGTATCATTGTCAAGGTCACGCGAAGGTCAAATTCTAAATATATCCATTCGAATGTTCCATTAAAAAAACGATAACGAAGAGAAAGAGATTTGTATTTCGAAAATTAAGACTTGACCTTCAAATGACCTTGACTGTTAACATCAAGGTCAAGCTAAGGTCAAACCGACATTGCTACGCTTTTTTTCTTCTGCAACGAAATAACTTTTATTCGATACGTTTTTCTCCATTACCCGTGCTTTTTTCATTATCCAAGCTTGAAACCTTTCATCCGAGACACCCTGTATATGTTTTTCCTTGGTCGTTTAGGGTTTTCCGGCGTTTTCATCCGGCTCTCCGTTTCCCGATCCATCTCGCTCGCTCCTTCGCTTCTGTCGGCTCCTCGTTAACGCCGCGATCATTCGCGTCCGCTTGATTTTTACCTAACCGGAACATCATGAGAGGAAGGATGAGACTCGCACGCTCCTACAAATGGATTACACCGGCCTTTAGCGAGAGGCACGTGGGCTATGAATATTTAATCCTGTGCGGGCTATGAATAACCGCAGTAGACCAGAGCCCTCTCGTTCTCGATAAAGGGAAGATAAAAGAGTGAGAGGGCGGGGGGGGGGGGGGGTTGAGAATCCATTGAAGAAGGAATCCTCCTCCGGCTTTGTCCGCAGCAAATGTTCGGATGAAAACAAAAATTGATTTTTTTCTCGGCTCCAGTTGTTGGATTCAGTTATTGTATGTATATTTATTGTTTTTATTTTTTTATAAGTATACTCATGATTATTTTTTATTGTTTTATTATTATTATTAACATCATGTAGGTAAGGTATTGTAGTACCAATATTTATCATAATAATTTATTAAAGTTATTATCGATAATATTCGTAATAGATTAATTATTGTAATTCACACCACAGGTACCATTAGTGAATTGAAGTTTGCGTACGTGATTAATAAAATATTTAGTCAAATAAAAATATGTACACATTTAGAAATGAATAAAAGTAATGTAAACATAAAAGTTTTTGGTTTTGTTTGGGTTGTATTGTTTTTTTTACTGTGTTTTCATATTTTTGTACAAATTAATATCAGGTGTGTTACTATAGTACAACTTAATAATAACAATGTAGGAACAATCAAGCTTTTGCGAAATAATATGAAAAACATATTAATAAAATAATTAGTTACGAACGTACTAGTTTATTATAAATATCTACCATTTAATTGTTATCTTCAATTCGTTGTTGCTCAATGTCATTTATATTTTTATTTCGTTTACACTTAATTTTGTATTGTTTATATTTTCATTATAATTGTTGTCATATTGTTTAATATTTATTCCTACGATTTCAATAATAATAATTTTCTCGTTACGCGCATTGCGACAATGAAAATTGCTCGAAATGGAACAAGGAAAGGGGGGGTGAAAGCCATTTATTATAAAATATCGCACTGTTAAATTTTCAAATATTTCACGAGCAAGTGAGCTTTTCCCTCCTTTCGCGAGTTCGGAGGTCCGTCGTAAGGCGAACGGGAAAATGTTCGGAAAGACCAACGGAAAGTGGCTATCGGCGTTTTGGCACATTTATTAATGTTTCTCTTTCATCTCGGGAGTTCTTATTTTATTCGTTAGCCCGGAGGCTCGTTGCAGTAGAGACGTACGTCACTTTCTGTCGCGGCAAAACTTTAGCCGCGGGTACAACGAGAAAGTCAACGAAAAGTTGCATCGGTTCCCCCAATAATTGAAAAACCGTCGTGCCAACCCCGTTTTCTACTTATTGTCCCGCTGCTCGACCGAACCCTACTTTGCCTTCTGTTATTTCACTTGGCAGGATTATTTCATGGTGATTGCATAAGTGAAATCGACCGACACGTTTTTCATGCGGTGACGTTTTTGAAAATTATGTCCCGCGACGGACACGCCGTTTTTCATTTCCTTGAGTAACGATGGGTTTCAAGGGGCAGGGGGGTAGGGTGTGTTAAAAAAACCTTTAATATGCTGAAACCGTTCAGATATCCTGGCGTTGTTGCCTATCAACACGATTTTCAAGCTTAAAACCCACTTTTTCCGACCTTTGGGAATTTATCTAGGCGAAGAACGCTTCGTGACCCAATTTTACTTTGGTCAGCGTCTGGGTTATGATATTACGAGGAAAATGCGTTTTTTTTCAACATTGTACGATAAAAATTGGCCGAGATATCGCGCGCTGAGTCGAATGCTGAGCTACGATGGCACAGCGCTTGATTATTCATGGATTGATGTATATTTTGTTCTAGCATTGGATCGTTAATCAAATTTTGGGCGAAAAAAATAATTGAAAAAATACGAGCTTATTGGAAGATAGATTGAAAGCTGCGCTTGATCCGAAATGCGCATGACGCGCATGCGTAACTGCTGTGCCATTTTACTTAAACTGTGAACAGGAATATCTCGGCTAATTTTTGTCGTACAACGTTGAAAAAAAAATGGGTTTCGTTTGGAAGGACAGACCGAACGTGCTTACAAGGAAAAATTGAAAATTGTTATTTTTGGGTTTGGATCACCATATATATATACATGAGTGTATGTAATACATCCACTTGTGTGTATCCATACGGCGCTATCATAACGACAGCTTCACGCGAAGTCCGAAGCAGAATGTCGTCTTATACCTGCTCCCGAAGATTACCGTACCTTTTCTCCTATTTTGAATAAAACATGCCTCTAGCAACTTGACGTTTGGGTATTACGGTGCCCGTTACACGCCATCGTACTTTCGAGATCCCCATCCGTTTTCTCTTCCTCTTTCCTTCTGTCGAGTATTTTGTTCTCGGCTAGGGTTTTCCTATAACGGCTTCGCATTTTATTTTCCATTTTTCCATTAGGTTTATACAAAGTTGCTTTTTATGCTTCTTCGTGTAAAATTATTTTCTCGTGATTTATAAACTATTTTATTTATATTATGTGAAGACTTTTTATATTAAAAAAGAATTATTTGCATAAAAATATACGTAAAATATTAGGCTAAAAAAATGTTTCTGCATTTTATACATATATATATAAATTTCTATTTATTTTGGGAATTTTTTTTTCCATTTCCAGTTAAGATAGTATATATTTTTTCTCGTGTGCTTTTCTTTGTTTCTTTTTGTTCAAAATTTCAATGTCTTTCAGTCTTTAATAAATAATCACTTATACTTATAATTTACTAGCTAATTATTAGTTTTACGCAGTCTTAAAATACTTTACCAATTTTTTAATTATATAGTGATTTTCATTGCCTTATTTTTTTCAACTTCTTTTGTCCTCACATTGACACTGTAATTTTGCCTTTATATTTAATTTACGTTTTTGTTACCATTGGTCGGTATAATGTTTATATAATTTAGACATTTTTAAATATATTTCAAATATAATTTTTATATAAATTTTGGAATAATAAATAAAGTAACTAAACGTCACATTTTCTTTCTTTCCGTTATCATTACTGTTGGGAAAACTCGAATGGTTGAGTTCCGTAAATGGGTGAGATTCAAGCGGGTAACGGAATTCGGGAATGATCGAATAAATCCGGCGAGTGTGCTGGGGAAGAAGCGTTCCTATAGTGAATGGAAAACTTGCGTGTCGCACATCACGGTAATCGTTTTGCGAGAAAAGCTAAGAGCTGAGCCGAGGGATGAGGAAATTCCTCTCCGAGCGAAACTTTGCGAATCGAGTTGATGAGAGTGAAAACAATTTCGAGAGTGTCGTATGATATTTGACGAGGAAATGTTTCCCCTCACTTTTATACATTCTCAACCGCGTATTGTCAGCGAAGGATTTGCTTTTAATCAGGCTCTTTCTCTTTCTCTCTCTATCTCTCTCTCTCTGTTCTGCTTTTTCATTTGTTTCAATTTTTACTTTGATGTCTGTTATCATTGTTTTTTATTGCATTTTTCAGATTTGTATCTCTTTCATCTGTTAATTCCTTCGTAGTTTTTTTTTGAAATTCGTGAAAGTTTTTTCGACCATCTCTCTTCTATTTTATTTTGGATTTCCACTAGCCTTTTCAATTTGATATTCAATATAAAATTCAAATTTTCAATTTGAATTTTAATACATATAAATATATACTTTATTTTAATTTCCTTGCCCCTATTTATTATCTTATCCCCTTATTTCATCTGGTCTAAATATTGTATTTTTTACACTGAATCTCAACCTCATTTTGTCTGTATATCTTGTCTCATCTCAATTATCGATCTTATCACAGCTCTTTTTTCTCGTCCCTCCTTTTTTTCAATACATTCCAATTATACTTCCTTTCAGCCCCATTTTTTCAATTCCCTATATCCATTAATTATCTTTTTCATCCCCTATGCTTTCCACCCCCCCCCCCCCACCAATTAAATTCGTGAATTTTTCCGCTACTGGAAAAATAACTATATTTGCCGAAGGTTGTTTTTGCTTCCAGCGAAATAAGCTAACTCGATCTATAACCCCCCCCCCCCTACTTCTGTACGAGAGGTTTCGAAAATTTTCTTTCTCTCGACACGAGTGTTCCACTCGCGTATGACTCTTGAAATTACAAGCCAAAGGAGAAACAACAGGACAAAAGTGGGCGAGGGTTGTCGACGACGGGGGACTGGAGGGGGGGGGGGAGGGTTGGATGGGTTTTAGGGCGAGTAAACGGGAGT
Source organism: Ophioninae sp. B BG-2022a (assembly GCA_030522765.1). NCBI lineage: Eukaryota > Metazoa > Arthropoda > Insecta > Hymenoptera > Ichneumonidae > Ophioninae sp. B BG-2022a. The sequence continues at coordinate 48,378 of JAPYZJ010000006.1, forward strand.
GTATTTAGCGTACGCGTTTAATCGAGTGCCACGATAAAACACTCCATTGCCGGACAATTTCCCTGGCTGCGCATTGCGGAAAACGCGGCCATCGAGAGTCCGGGAGTGCGCTCGGCCACAAGTCTCGCGTTGTTTTCGCCGTTTTCCTGTACAGACTCGCAGCGTTAACGCAACATTGAATAAAACTCGGTTAAGCACTAGTGTACCAGCTTAAGCGAGCTTATGGGGGAAACGGCCGTTTTCGATACCGCGGACTACCTTCGAAATAAGTTTCACGAATATACCGGGTGTCGAGTGTTGAGTGGGACAAGCTTATATCTCGAAAAGTAAAGATTGGAGGGAAAAATATTTCCAATGAAAGTTCATCCTTTTCGAGGGGGTTAAAAGATAGCAATGAAGCTTTGACCTTGATAACAAATGTCAAGGTCACGCGAAGGTCATTATTGGGAATACTTCATCATTTTGGAGTCTTGTGTAGCTCGGCTAGAAAACTTTTTGCAATATTGTACGTAAGTATTTTCTCAAACGGAAGTACGAACGATAAGCTAATTTTTCAAGTCTCGTAATGAAAGAAATATTCGATGGAACAGTGATTATGGCGAGTGTTTTGAAAAGCTCTGGGGACACGCTGTTAGAATACCCGATGAGAAATTAAGCTTTTCCTGAATATTTCGACGTTGACCTTCGCCTGACCTCCGTGGTTGTATCCAGATGAAAATTGACGTTACCAGTTTTTTAGTCCTTTGAAATGAGACAACTTTTGCTCGGAACGTTTTTCATTTTGATCCGTACGTTTCGAGATAGATGATTGATATACTTTTTCAACGGAACACCCTGTATATACTTGCACGAAGGTGGATACGAACGTATGCAGGTACGCACGACGATCGTGCCGCGACTGTTCGAATGCAGCGGCCGAAAGTATAATGAAATAAATTGCAGCACTCTCAGCGAAACGCTACGCGGCATGGATTTACGTGGCTGTGCAGAAATTCCAGGCTAGCAGAGAACTGTCACACCCGACACTCGGAAATCTACAGACCGAAAGCGCATTTACTATATGTCTAATCGTCACGTCATATATACAGGGTGACTGATTATTCAACCTGTCCCTTGCAAAAAAAAATTCTAGAAGACACTCCAATGAAATTAGGCCCCACCAAATATAAGTCAAAATTTGATAGTCACCGTGATGTTATGGTAGTTTTACAAATTTTTCGAAATTTTTAGCTCATCACAAAAAAAAAATTTGTTGAAATACATCATTCTCGATATTCAATTGGTACTTTTCTGAATGATGACACACAAAAAATGGATATTCAAAACTTGTATAATTTCGAAAATAAAAAAGTCTTAAGTGGCGAATATTTTATTTCTGAAAGTATGGAAATTATGGAAATAATTTTTTTGTACATATTGGAACTTGAGTGGTTTGCAAAAACGGGTGGCTATCGTATATTCATTTTTCAGCTTTTCGCTTTTTCAAGATCAGCTAATCTTTTTGAAGCTTTGAGACTTAAAGGGTCTTTCAAAAAAGTTAAAAAATGAATCAGTGTCTGGATCACCTCTTACAGAATCAAATATTTTCCCAGTGGAATCGAAAAGTTGAGGGAAGGGTCGGTTCAGGTTGACCCTTCCGTCGTGTAATGCTGAAATCAGCTGGTTATGGATTTGAAGAACAAATCAGGATTCTCCTCTCTATTATCATCTGTGTTTATATATTTGTATTGTAAATAGGGTTTCATAAAAACTGTATTTTATTTTTGAATTTGATTTTATTATTATTTTTGATCATAGTATATTTTCGAATTCGTTTTTGTTATCATTTTTTATTTCATTTGATATCTCGTTTATAATAAATAAATATTTTCGTTTTTTTCGTGAAATAGTTCGAGAGGCAGATTTGCATGAAACGCGAGCTTTCGGATTGCACACGATTGTTGAGACTACTTCCCCAACCCCTTCGCGTTGAAAAAATAAAAGACGTTGAAAAATAGCTTTTCGAATGGTCCATCAACCTATTTTGCGTTGCATCCGCGTTATTCATGGGCAAAGCAATTCATTCCTTTAAAATATATGAAATATGCAATGTGTATTTACCGTGTCTTTAATCCGATTGAGCCAAGGACCGTTCTCCCCTTGATTTATTCATTTTGTAAATGGAATTGCTGCTTTTAGCATCAGCTCCCACTCCAACTGATCTTCTGCCCCTTGAATAATCGATTAATGTGATTTTTCAAAAGTGAATAAAACATCGCACGAGCCCCTTCGAGTGTATGATAAATAAATTTTATTATTCGCTTCGAATATACTTGTCTGTAATTGTAAGATCATTTTTTTACTTGTAAGTCAATGCGTTTGTATGATTTGTTAATTAATGAGCAAATCGGTAGTCTATATTTATTAAAAGTACAAAACAAATTTTTGTGAAAAATACATGATTAATCAGGATTAATTAATTGTATATTCATTTAACGATATATATTTATTTCATCATTTTTATTTTTTGACTAACGTTTCAAAACTGTAATTTATTTAAAAAATGACATAATTATTTAATTTATAATTTTAGATTTATAAATTCAATAATTTAGATGATTTATTGTTTTTTCTAGTAAATTACAGATTTGAACAGTAGGTAAGAAAAATGCAGATGATTAAATAAATATTGTACTTCATTCGAATTTTTTTTCATTTTAATAAATATCTACAATAATTCATAATTTCCTAAATCTACATTTGACAGAAACTACATTTTTATTGACCTCCCCAATTTTCATTTTAAAAAATCAACCTACGATAATTCTGCGACGTTTTTTCAAAAACTAAAAATCGGCAAAATATCGTTTGGCGTAGTAATAAAAAATCGAGCCTGAAAATAACTCTTCTCGAATTCCAAGGATGTGAATTCGGAGTCCATAATATACCGCTCAGAATTTCGATTCGTTTTATAATGATAATAAGGATAGAAAAAGGGAAGATCAATATATCACGGACTATTTTTGCAAATACTTTCGAATTATTATTTTATTAAAACGAATGTCTGCCAAGTGGGATGATTTATGGAGCGATATATCGTGGATTCGCGATAGACCCCCGTATGTGGAGGCGAAACTTTTCGTATACTCGTCCTCATGCGTTATTTCGTCGGTCTACATATGTGTGCGTGTCCCGGGGGAGATTTTGTTCTCCGTGACGACGCGCCGGAAGCGAATCTGTCACCGAGACGATGTAACAAGAGCAAGAAGCGCGATTCGAGAATCACATAATTCGAAAATCGTCGAGAACTTTGTTCCGAGAGGGAAAAAGAGAGAAAGAAAAGAAAAGGGAGAAGGAGAGATGAAAAAAAGAGAGCAAGGAAAAAAATAATTACAACAAATAACAGTATACAGTACCTAAAATAAACAATGTAAAAATTATACAAAAATCAGAAAATAAAAACTAAATAAATACATGTAAGCAAAATAAATCGCTGAAAAAATATTATATAACAAATATATCTATATAAACTTAACTATGCAAACAAGAAAAAAATAAAATAAAATAAACCTCGAATGTTATTAACCGTGATGATAACTTTAAAATAAAATAAACATTAAACAACCCGCAAGATACAAAAACAATAGACAACCTAATATTACACATTGAATTACTTAAAAAATAAAAGTATCCCAAAAGATAAGAATTACGATAAAAATTAACTTGCAATTTAATATTAAACTTGGCCATTTTGATAATGATTAAAATCGAACTAAAATAACAATAGAAATCAAGCATGACGCACGTGTACGATAAATTTGAGCCAAAAGCCTGTATTAAGTTCAAATGAATGACGATGTTTCGGTATTAAGGGGAGGAGAGAGAGAGACGGGGGTGAAAAATATATTAAAGAGACAAGAAGGTGGAAAAAAATCCCCTACATCTAGGGGAGGAAGGGGAAAAGTAACTTGAGGGAAAAAAGAGAATGAAGGATGAATATGTAAAAGAGGAGAGGGGAGAGACTGGGAGAGGAAGAGGATTCCTTCAAAATACAATGTTCGAAAGTTTTACCACTTATTCCCCCCCTCGCTCCTACACTCACTTTTTTCTTGCTTTGACAGCCCCCCGCGTCATTTTTATTGCCACCCCTCCCCCTCCTCTCCTCGCCGTCGTGTTTTCGAAACGTTTTCCGAGACATCCAGAGAATCGTGTGTCACCGTACAGCGAGAGAGAGCTCGAAAGGTCTCGTAAAATAAGGCAAACTTAAAAAGTTTCACTGTTTCGATGATAAACGAGAGGTATATGGAAGCACCTACCTTCGCCGAGGCGGAACACGTGTCCCGGGGACCCTGTACGGGGATAATTATACGCCTCGAAACTTACCTGAAACACACGAGCGAAAAATAATATCGTTTAGTGCGTACGTGATTTTTTTCAGTCGAAGGCAATATACAAATCTCACGCTTTGGTAAACTCGAACAAAATTTACGTGGAATTTTTTAAACGTCATTTCAATATCGCATTTCTTTCAAACGTCACTGAAGAGATTAATATTTAATTAATTATGTTAAGAGATTAACATTTAATTAAGTGGCAATTTATAATATAATTAATACGTTGATTATAATTTAATTTATTACTTAATTTATGGTGGTTGAAAGTTTTATGTAATTCCTAAGATAAAAAAGAAATTATTGTTTTCTTGAATTCGACGAACGTTGAAAATTAAGACAGCATTTTTCGTTTTTAATTAAAAATTAGAATAAGAGTTGGAAAATATTTTTTGATATTCTTAGGAATTCTTAAGATTTAATATTTATTGCCAATGCATTTTTCTAATGCATATTTAAATATATTCCTATAAGTTTAATATAATATTTGACCAGTAGGTAATTTTTTCAGATCATTCGTTCTATATAGGTTCTATAGGTACTATGAGGTTCTTATTTTCCCCATTAAAAGTATAATGTTTTATCTTCATTAAATTTGCTTAAATGAAATGTCTCAAAAATTCGATAAAAAAATGATATCATTCTACACAATAATTCGTATTAAATATACATAATAAAATTAATATTTATATAAATAAGATTCAATATATACTATTAAATATGATTGTACATAAAAATGATAAAAATTTGTATAAGAATTAATACTAAATAGAAATAATAAACTCATATTAATATTAAAATTATAATAAATAAATTATCGGAGAAACCGTTGAAAGGAGCGATACCAAAGTATCTTAAAATTCGATTTTAGCGATTTATTGAGGGCTAGAGTGACAAAAAAAAACATCTTGTTTTCAAATATGACGACTGGAGTTAAAAGTGGAACTTCCGGAGTCTAAAGAGCAAAAGGGAAGAACAAACAGTGAAAAAGCGAGCGAGTAAACGTAAACATATGAAATACGTCGCGGTGGAGGAAAAAAAAAGCGAAACGATTTACGGACGATAACTCGACGAGTATATATATCGCATATACGTTGTATCTGAGCGCCAGCCCCGAAGTAGTAAAGTCTGCAAACGGTCAGACGTTTCGATGCACAAAGCGGCCCCGAGACGGAGTAGCTTTTCCAATATAACACGCCATAGGGGCCGAGTTGAATGAGCAAACTGTTTCGCTCTGAGCTTCCCCTAGTTCATAGGGAGGTGGAGAAAATGCCACGAAACAGCAGTTTCGTAGCATTCACGGCTAACCGTTATTTCGTCGAGAACAAAAAAAAAAAGAAATAAACATAACCTCGTAAACGAAGAATGCACCACGACGGGGATAAACATCGCGAGAACAACGGATGAAACTACTTTTTCCATTGTCGTCTGGGGTATGTGTGTGTGCTTTTATTAATTAAAAAACGGGACGTTCGAACACCACCATTTGTTGTTTGTTTCTTCACTTATAATTAACCGTTTGCCCGTGAGCAAATTAAACGATGTTAAGCAAGAACAGTCAATTTTACATTATATATTTGACCAAAGAAATTTGTACGTAAATACAAATTGAGTGGAGTGAAAAATAATAATTTTTTTTTGTACTCACTAGTTTACCATTTTCATCAAGTCGTTTTTATTTATTTTTAAGTGTAATTGTTTATTTATTTTTCTAGTAACTTGGACTACCACCATTACCGTTTTATCACGATTACAATAAAGTATTTATTTATTTAATTATTACTAAATCATTGAAAACGCTCGCATAATGTAATCTTCAACGGTTTCAAGATTAAATTATGCATAATATATTCACATCTTATATTATTATTGCATTCCAAATTTTATTGTAGATAATACATGATAAGATTGCTACAATTATTTAATTATTCATCATTAATTAATTAATTCCGAATTAATTAATTTAATGATTTTTTTCATTTATTCAGACTTTCACAAATCGATAAAATTATTTATTCAACTACTGGTTTAATAAAACATATGTTTAATTACGTTTACAATTATTTTGTGTATTAATTTAATTACAATCGAACTCATCATTACTGAATAGCTCAAGTAATTCCTTTTAAGGATTTATATAATGTACAATATATTCACATAATATATTTTTTTACTACATTTCAAATTTTATAGTTCACCATAAAAATAAAACATAAAAAAACTCGGTTGTCCTTCTACGCGGATTAATTCGAATCGTCAGCCAAGCTTTTCGAATGTTCTCGATGTTTATGAAAATTCATCGAATCTCATCCTACGAGAAGGTACCCGTTACGGAATCACGTAAAAAAAGCATTTGCGACACTTTTTGTATGCTGATAAGGGGAACTACAAAAAAGGCAAAAAATAAAAGAATCGAAGTATAGGTTGTTGGCATTTCTATGCTAAGCACGTTCGCAGGTATGAATCGAGGATGGCTTTTTTCTTTTTCCTTCTATTTCATTGAATAATCTACGAGCTGGGAAGAACGAGACGTACGGGGAGGGGGGGGGGGGAATTGAGTTGAAATGGAAGATTACGAGAAACAGTGAAAAAAGGAGGGGGCGTGGGGGGTGTTAGAAATAGAACCATTGGAAAAGGGGGACGATGAGCGTTTACGAAAAATAAATGCCAACGAGTGATTTATCGTCGCAGTAAAATTGGCCTTTGGCGAAGCCACTTTTGGAAAGAGTATGTTGTGAAAAGCTCGTGAGCAAACACGCAGATCCCTCATGGCGCTCGGATTTGCCACGGTGCGAGAAAAAAAACTCTCCAGCATTTCTGTATGTTTTTTTCGCTTGTCTACCCAAGACAGGCTTAACCCCTTAACGTTATAGCTAAAATGAGAATCCCAAGGCACAGGGGGCGTGGAGACGAAAAAATAGGGTATCTAACCTGTAATCTTGGTTTTACGGTTCTCTAGATCAATAAAGATTAATTTGACATCTGATCCTCAAAGTTAGCCTGTGGTTTTTAATATTGCTATGATTTTTAATATTAATCCAAACAAACCCAAACAAACATGATGTGAAATTAAGACAGATTGTTACCATTTTGAATTTATATCATCTGATTTCAAATGTAGATTAAGAAATGTCGAAAACCGTGGCCAACCAAAAAAAATCAAATCAGTATCGAAAAACCTGTGTTTTTTTAAATTTCCATAACCGTTTGGTGGTACAAAAGTGGTAGGACACTTTTAAGGCGAATGGAGTATCGGGGAATAACAGGGTGAATTACCGGGACATTTTATCGCCTCGAAACCCAAAGGGGTGTAAAAAAAAATGTTGCGTCGCGTGAGAGAAGAGAAAACGAGGTGGGTTGGATAGCAAGAGGGGTCATTCTTTCCCATTTAATTTGAGAGAAATTCCGTACGAGGCTCAAACCGCGAGAGACATGGGAACCGCCATAGGAGAGAGAGGGAACCTCCTTGCCCATTACCGGCAGAGAGCGAGATAGATGCCAGTTATTTACAGGGGAAGTGGTCCGTAAAGAACTAGACCGAGCGGTCTAGACGCAGTAAAATGCTAAGAGAAAATGGTAACGCGACCACCGACCAAACGGCCTTTTTCCTACGTGGCCTATTTATATCCCCTTGAACCGTCGATGTATCAACGGAAACGCGTCTGTCGCCATCCTTGTAAGACGAGAAAGGGGGTTGGCATTTTTATGAGCAAATGGCTTGTCTATTCTGATGTCCACTTGTTTGGTTCCATTGGGCTCATTTCTGAAGAGACCACATCCAATCATGACTGCGAAAGATCCAATGAGGGAATCAGAATGCAGGCTAGAGATGCTAGGATGAACCGGGTCAATGAACTGGTAGGCCCAGGTGTCTGTCAGGGGTCTTCATGGCCAAGGCTTTCCAATCTGCTGAATGCTCTGCAGGAAGATCCGAGTAGGGAACCAGAAGCTTAGACATGATTAGAGTGAAGCATGGCCTAATAGATTCGCATCCTGCTGGATGATATTCAGGCTGGAAGAGCCAATGAGGAAATGAGGTAGAACGCAGCATAGTCATGCAGGGATGATACGAATTGATGGATAGTCTAACATCTAAGAGTCTAGGCTTTCCTTGTGAGGACTTCTTAACCAAGTCGATCAGCAACCAATTGGACAATCTCCGGCCAGGAAGAACCAATAATAGAATAGTTCAGAACGTAGTACGCAGTTAATGATGGGCTACCCTACGATCTAGGTTTCTGTTCATTTGCCAAACTCCTTTGTCAAGTGACCTTCTACATGATCCTGGAAAGCAGAACCATTAGCAGAATGACTCAGACTACAGATACTCGAAACCATAAGCGAACTTGGTAAAACGTTGTTCTGGATGATGAAACCAGGAAATCGAATAGCTAATAAACTCAGCGGTGACTCGCGTTGATGAACGAGATAAGCCGACTTTCTGTTTTTTTACGATGACTCTTTGGTTCCAATGACCTCTCGACTTCTCGTCGTCTAGTACACAGTTATTGGGTGATCGAATTGAGGGAAGGATATCACAACGGAGGCAAGACATTAGGTGGTCACTCGCATTAATGAGCAAGCGGACTAGCGTTATCTACTTCCTCTACATTGGCTCGATGACCGAGTGACCTTTTGGCCCCAGTGGATACAATGATCCTCCACGTCCACCCAACTCTACTGCTAATAATAATGGAGAGGAGACATTCACTCGTGATCTACATTAATGGAACAAATGGACAAAAATTCAGTTATCTGGTGCCTTCATACTCGCTTCTTGGCCTCTTATTTCCGCGAAACACCAAACGAGCTCCTGAACTCCATGCACAATGGACGTACAGTTGGTACACGGTCGTGCACGCGCGCACTCCTCTTTGTTCGCTCTCATTCTCGTGTTATCATTACGTCAGGCTGCGCCAGGACAACTGGGGCAGTCTCCAGGATATAATGCATTTTCCCTGGCTCTATCAGCTTCCTTCTCTTTTCCTTTTCTCCCTCTTTTTACCTTTACCCCTTACAACTCAACCACCCTCTTTCTCCTCCAACCCCCTCGGTTTCTCTCTATCATGAAATATGTGTCACTGGAGCATACCATGAAACAATGGCAGTCTGATGTTGACACCACCAACACCCACCATACGCGCTTTCCAACTTGCCACTCTTCCGTTCAATGAAGAACGTTCCTCCTCGACGCCAGAATCAACAAGCTCGTCGACTTCCACCTCGTTATTTATTCGATTAAGCCCGCGACCGTGCGAGACGTCGTTACCAGCTATCTGCTTTGCTCCAGATTGAGGCAAAAGTAGGCGAGTCCAATTTCCGCAAATCAAATTGGCTGGTCCCCTAGCCTCGTACGGAACCAGAGATACAGGGACTTGGCTCTAAACTTTCGTTTCATCTACCCAACCGGACTATCACTAATCGAATGAATTTTGGGTGGATTGCTACTGGCTAATCGTTATATTGAAATATTATTGGAATTACTGGTTCATGGGGATATCGGTAATTTTAGTTTCGCTTGAAAATCATAATAATTTGGAATAACCCATAAAAGTTGGCGAAGATTAATCTTGACGGAATTATTAATTTACACGTTTTCTTTTCTTCTTCCTGTTCTATTTTCTGTCTTCATGGTAGTTGTCTGTCGTATTGATGAGGCTAGTTTTCAGCTTTCTTCGTTAATGCCGTATTTAGACTTTATAATCGATTTTGTTAGGCCTAATGGATGACCCATCACTGTTCGTAATGTGTCCAAGTTCTATGCCTAGTAATCTGGAATCCTGCCAACTGCTGATGAGTTCAGGCTTTAAGTTACATTGAAGCAGGAAAAAATAGGCATCTTTAGGGTCTTTCACGAAACATAGGCTTCCAACTGATATTCAAATTGAAACTTATGGATTAGGATGAACTGTTTTTTCCATTCCTTCATTAGTGCCAACCAAAAAGACATTGGTCCTCTTTTGGTTCGAACCAAGCACATCATGGCTCTTTTTTGGTCGAAATTAAGTACACATTCGTCCCTTCTCGGTTCTGATCAAGTATACTTTGATCCTTTCTTGGTCCAATCCAACCGGAAGTGGTTTGGGGAGCAAAGGAGCGAAGATGCCAAAGAAAGTATGTGTGAATGCAGTGGCAATTCCGGAGCTGGGACAATGAGTCTCAGGCACGTGGAAATGATAAATCAGCTTAGTGCGTTGTCCCAGCAGAGCGGAACGTATCTCGTGATAGGTTTAATTCCGTCATTGCCCGAGGGAATTGCGACGAGTTTAGCGGCCGATAGTTTCATCGGGTTGGGATAATGCCTCGAGGACGAAAGGACGACGAGGAAGAGAGAACTGGAACGCCAGAGGATAGCAAGAGGCTGGGTACCCTTGGATCGGGCATCCGGGTCATAAAAGGTGAAAAGTTCGCACTAAACTTGTAATGACCGTGGAGATCATCAAGTTCGAGTGGAGTCGGCCATTACTGGGAAATACACGCGAGAGGGCGTCTCGCGATGCTCGATGGCGTATTAAGGGGACGAACGTCGCGGGGAACGTACGAGACCATCCCCTAACCCCTTTTTCTCATTCTCCTTCAAAAATGAAAACGAATATATACGTATATAAATATCCTTGTTCTGGATTATGCGAGAATAAATATGGATAAGGCAGGAGCATGGCGATTTACGATATTATATACCTCAACTCCAAAAGTCGCGAAAGCGACGTCTTAGAGAGCGAATGTCTCCCCCTCCTCTTTCCCTTCCCCATTTACCACTCCACATACCCGAGACGTCTCTCGTTTTCTGCTATTTTTCTTTTGTGACCTCCTCCCAGCCTCTTTGCAGCCTCAGTGTTCCCTCGGCTTGCCACAAATCCCTTAGGATGTCTCTTTTCTTATACGCTTTCCCCCACGGGGTGCAAGAATGGCGGAGGCCCGAGAATTCAACGGTCTTCGAAACTCCTGAGAAAATAATGCCGCGATCGGGAATCCGCAATTTTCGTGATTGTATCGATTTTAGGAGAAATAAAATGGACTGAATCGTCAACAAACAATGAGTTCGGTGAGATTTGGAAACATTGGGTATACGTGGAAGATTCTGCACATTTATTTGCTTGTACTGAATCTGCCGTGGTTAGGGTTCCCTTTGCCAACTTGTAGAGCTCGTCTTCACGAGCAAAACGCATTTTTTCTTAATGTCGTGCGACGAAAATTGACCGAGATATGCCGTGATGAGCTTGATGCTGAGCCAACAGTGATGCAGTAGCTCCCCAAATGCCATTTCTTCTTTCATTTTTTAAATTGATTAATTTATATGTTTTTTCAATTTTTTTTCGACGAAAATTACGTTAATGATTCGATACTAGACAGAAATGTATATTCAAAATTCGCGCTTGATCAAGCGCTGTGTCATCGTAGCTCAGCAACAGGCTCAGCCCACGATATCTCGGTGAGTTTTTGTCGTACGACATTGGGGAAAAAAGCGTTTCGCTCGCAACGAGACACTCTACATGTTCGCGCAATTTCGAATAGTTACGAATCAGAACGTCCACATATCAATATGTCGAAAAGGCCCATCAACGAACGTTTCTACCTATCAAAGTTTCTTCGCCCATCAAAACTACATTCCATTTTTTTTATCGTTTGTATCGTTGCATCGAAAAACCATCCTACATTTTTCACTCTACTTTTAAAATGCCACAAACTATTTCCCCGTTACATTCAGATGGCACATCACTTCGATAAGCGGCTTAAAAAACCGTTTTCCAGGATTTCCGCAGAGAAAATCTGGCGAAAGATTTAAATTAAAAAAAAAACCAATAAAAAAACGAGAAAATTTTCGTAGCGATTCAACGATGCATATTTCGATTCCGTGATATCTGCAAACTTAAATACCTCGAGGTTCCTAACTGTTATATTTACGCCAACCGATACATAACCTAAAAAGCCACTCTGGACTCTTTTGAGCGACCCTCCGAAATCCGTATGAAAATTCTATCACGGATTGTCCAGTTTCTCTCAATTACTCTCGTAGTTAGTTAGTTGGTAGCTGGAAACGAAAAGCGGATTTTGCATGTGACGCATGTGTGTACCTGTCGAAAGCGTGTGTATGGGTTTACGGTATCTGGGGCTCCACGAGTTCGCATTGCTTAACAATTTACCGACTCCGCTGGCACGCATGAGGATCGAGCGATGCACAAAGTACGTCGAGCACGTGCGTGCGTATTAGACTGAACGGTTGGAGCTTTTTCAACCTCCGTTCACTTCCCCGAGAAAATCTATTCGATGCACTGATGCACTATGCTGGGATTATTATGCACGTTTGTATATCGCTGCCCTCGTCGAGCCTCTATGGCGAGAGACGAGTGCTCCGGGATTTAAGCGACGAGTACTTGGAACGAGAATTAAAGAGAACAAACATATACAGGGTGACCGATCAGTCGACAAATTTCTTCAAATGGATCACTTTAGAGGTTATCCAAATGCAACGAAGGCCTATCAAGTGAATCCCAAAAGTCAGTATTGAGTTATAAAGTATCGAAACGTATCACTAATGATAATTAAATAATATAATTACTAATATATAATTATTATTATCATATAATTATTATAATGTATAATAATTATTGTATTATTATTATTATTATTATTATTATTATTATTATTATTATTATTATTATTATTATTGTTATTATTACAATATAATTATTCTATTTATTTAATACATTACTATTGTGTGTACATAATGATAAACAATCAAATACATTTATTTATTTACTCACACTTGGATGAATAAAAAATTAGTAAATCGATACGTGACTAAGTAAATTGATAAATGATGTAACAAATCATATATAATGTGTAATGATATTTGATAAATAAAACAATTAATAAATCTATCATTATGATCTCTTTTGCAACTTGCGATTAGTTGTAGGAAATTACGATCAATAAACGCAAATATATTTCCACCGTTTAAATAACTTTTAAAAATAAATAACCGATTCAAAATCCACGTGGACTGTCAATTGTTGATTGATTAAAAAATTAATTAATCAATTAAAAGAGACTCAACTGAAAAGTTAAATAATTTTTAAAAAGGTTTAATTGGTCTACTCGTCATAAAATAGCTCGAATAACACTTTTTTGTATTCCTTTTTTGTATGTTCAAAAAGTTGAAAAGAAAGCGTCGTTTTTCGTGCCTGGCCGACATCTCGCTCCTCCTTTCGTACCGTCTTTTTTAGTTAAAAGTTTTAACCGGAGCAATAAACCCGACGACCGGGGATTTTGTCGCCCCACAGCTATCTGAGTGACGTCAACATCACAGCTTGTCCACCGGGACGAACAGTCATACTTCGAAGGGTTTACAACCGAGAGGGCGTTGCAGGATGTTGCGACGCACACAGTTGTAAAGTATCCCAAGAAGAAGTAAGATATGCGGGACAGCGGGCGTCAAAAAGATGGACATGAATGCAGCTATGGTTGGGTCGATAGGGGCGGGGGGGGGGGAAGCTAGGGTAGGGAAGTCCCCATTTTTGCAAAGTTGAAATTGCAAGTCGTAAACTGTACTTTGTACGGAAAATGTACGCTTCACTCGCGGGGGTTGGCAAACTTGAAAATATTGCTTTTTGCAATTCACTGGGATGGTACATCACTATGGGAATAGGGCAAAAAAAAATAAACCAGCTATATGAACGTACCGAGGGAAGTGTACGTATGAAAAATAAATAATAAAATAAACCTTATATAAATGCATATTTCGATATAATATCTATTTAATTACTTGATAATATTCACTCCCAATCTACCTTAGCATTGATGTTGAATTTGATAACTTATCTGAATATACGTTTGTTGTAAAAGGGGTGAAAAAAGGATTCGTATATCTCACACATGAATCGTTGATTTGACTTTATTTTCGTTACTTGTGTTTACCCATGATTTTCGGAAGCATATTCATCCTTATCACTATTTTTATTAAATAATAATAATAATAATTATTGTTATTAATTTCAATTGTATTAAATTACTAATAAAATGTATAATATTAAGGTACTATTATTATTATTTTTATCATTGTTATTTATTATTATTATTATGTCATGCTATATATTATGTACTGAATATTAATTAGGTTAATTATATTGATGAATACTAATAACCATAATAATAAATAACAATTATACATAAATACTATATTACTCCCTTTTTTCTAATTTCTTTTTTTTGTTGTTAATAACCGGTTCCTTTTACAAGTTGTAACAGAAAATCTGTAACAAAAATAAATAACAAAAAGTTGAAGCTATTCGGCAGCCAATGTTGGTCGAAAAAAATCGATAAATCGATGAAAATGAATTTTCGTTGCTTACCAGGATTGCGAACTTTCAACGTCATCAACTTACGAGCTGCTCATGACGCATTGCCGAAGAGGAAGGAGGAGGGAGAAAGAGAGGACGATGGTCGAGACTGGGGAAAACATCGAAGAGCGATCGATCACGCGATACGCGATGAAAAAGACTTCGGTCGTAGATTCGAGTGCATAATAAAAACTGCAATCAATATGTCTCTCGTATCAGGGTGGGTGAGTGGTTTCTCGTACCACACGAGAAATTATAGATACGAACTCGTGTATTATTTATCGAACACCAATCGCAATGATTTCTCTCGTATTCGAATGCTACAAGAAACAAAAAAAAAACAAACAAAAACTATACTTTATCATAAATATACTATCGAGGGAGAAAAAAAATCCACTAAGCTCGGAAGTACGCGGGATACTCGAGTGCGTACGACCTATCGAGAGCTCTCTGCAAATGTATGTTTTTTTTCCATTTTTTTCATTTTTTTATCGAGGATTCAATAATATATCGATACCTCCGTGTACTCTTGACTTCGTTTGGATATGTTATTATTTATTGGCAATCGTACTAGCGGTATAAAGAACGATGGATTAAAAAAAATGTTGAGAGGGATTGAGTTTTTAAAAATTTATTCGTTATTTTTCTCTTTAGTTGATTGAAAAATTTTATTGGAGAATTTACAGTTTATAATTTCAATATATTCAGTTAAAAAATATGCAGCGTGATTTTTTGTAGTTTTGACATATTTAATTTAAATATTAAAATTAAAGAGTGTCAATTTTCAATTCTAATTGGTCGATTTCTATGGAAAGTGTAAAATTTATATCTCTAGGTTAGTTAAATTTATAAATAATTTTACCTAACTACCTAAATTCTTAGTATTTTTAATTATTTTTTAAATTATTTTTTTTATATCCCTAAATTCCTTCGTAAATTATTAGTAAACTAAACATATAAATTAAATAAACAAGCTTAAAGCCGCGAATTTCTCTTCCAAATGTAAATAAACAAAAATTAAAACTTTAAATGTTTAATTAAATCCTCGATGCCCTCTAGAAAAAAAAACTTTAAAACTAAAAAAACCTTTTAAAATCGAGAACGAAGCAGGTAGAGCGGAGCCTGACAGAATTTTTGCCCGAGTCTGTACCCGGATCGAATCGGGATCGGAGATCACACCGTCCCCGTGGTGGGGAGGAATGATAAGGAAACGATAAGGTTTCGGTGATGTCGGTTAGTCTTGACTCGGAACGCCAGACCGCATGCAATCCCACGCTTGATTGCACAAGTTTTACAAGTTATCCGAGAAGATCGCGGAATATCGGTGAGGCGGGTACACCCAAAAAGGGGTGGGGGGGGGAGGGAAATGGTACATATATGTGTATAGGACGAGGCAAACAGGGAGGACACCGTCATCCCTTATTTGCTCGAATCTCAGCGTCCCTCGAGTTATATTGTCACAAACTCGAGTACCCTCGCGGTTTCCTCGTCCGAACGAAGACGACAGGTACCCCCTACGCTCCGCGATACCAAAGCGTTCTCCGAGGAAAAATCCTTCTGACCAACCTCAGGATTCCACGCGGGGAGGAAATTAAATCGGACGTTCGAGAACACAGTGAAAACGTCGCGAAAATTGCAAGCAAAAAATTCAATCCCCACGAAAATCCCGGTACCCCTTAATTCAATGACGTCATTCCCCTTAATACACGAACCAATCATTTGTGAAATGAGGGACCATCGTTTCAGTTTTCTCGGGGTTTATAATAAATGTATTATTATCTCGTTATTACTTTCGATTATTTTATCAGTTTTCTTTTTTTTTTTGTTGTTACTGTTATAATTATTGGTAATGACAATAGTAACAATGATAATAATAATTGTTAGTAGGATTGTATTATATTTATTATTATTTCTATTTTGTTGTTGCTGTTACAATTGGAATATATTAATGGTATTAATTCACTAACATTATTAATTAATGTTGTAACATTAGGAGTATATACTATTTAATATCATTATTATTGTCGCTTTTTTCTAATTCAATAACTATCGTTTTAATTATCGTTACAGTACCGTTATCGTTAATGTAATTGTTTACTTATTGAGTTTAAATTTAATTTGGATAACCACTGTTATTTCTGCTGCAATATTAATCATTATTATAATATTAATTAAGAATATTAATCACAAGATTGCAATTATTATTATTGCTATTAAAATTGAGTAAATATTTGAAATTTTGATAAATTGGGATTTTTTGAGTTTATGTTAATTTTTTTAATGGGGTTGTGTGGGGTATTTTATTGGGGTAGTCAAGAAAGTCACGAAGTGGAAAAGATCCGAAGATCTCGTCAAATAGATCGCGCGAGAGAATAGCGAGCTGCGCATCCGCGAGCCACACGTGACTCCGCAACAACTTTCAGCCCCGTGGGAAATTCCGACGCAACGGGAGCACCGGTCCGCGGCGAAGTGTCTATACACAAAAGTCGCGTCTAAAATATTGAGCTTGAACCTTTTTTTTTCGAGGTTATGTGTGGCACCACGTGGACGGACGAACCCCTTTTTGTGCACCTAGTATCCGGACACAAAAGACGCCTGAAGGAGTCCAGGCGACTCCTCGAACCTACCTACGAGATCGACTAAATTATTTCACACCCGCCCGGAGAAAATGTCTCTCTCTTGCCCGCTTTTCATCCGAAAAAAAACGATAGAACCCTCCAGTGGTCAATGCACAATTGTTACTCTGTATCGAGTCTGCACTCTCCTACCAAAACAAGAAACAACCAAGATAAACTGAAATCTTGCATTATTTCAAATTTTTCGGAGGGACAATTCCTCGTTTTTTAAATTTATTTTTCACTTTCGTTTTTGTATTATAAAAAGTGTTTTTGAATTTTTTAATTCTTCGTTTTTGCATTGTAGAATGGATTTTTGGACTCCTTGATTTTTCGATTTTTCACCTGTGGAATATGTTTTTTTGATAATTTTTATAATTATATAATGTTTTTTGATAATTAATCTTGTTTCATTTTCTTATTTTTATATTAGTTTCTGTATTTATAAGTTTACCTTAACATCTGCAGAATATATATTTTTAATACTTTTAAATTGTATATGATTTTTATATATTCGTAAAAAATATTTTTTAATGTTTTGACTGTCTTATTTTTATATTTGTAAAAAGTACATTTTTCACGTATTCACGTTCGAAAATTCATAGAGTTCTACCAGCTTGAGTTAATTTTTCGTTGTCACGTTGAAAAACAAAATCGGTTCGCTTTTCATTGGATTCGTTTATTCATCTCGAACTGATAGGGTCACCGAATGTTTGTTTCACGTAAGTCCCGAGGTTGAAAAAAATCGCTTTAGGTTTCATTGGGTGCATTGGATTCATTGGGTTTGTCGATCAGGATTTGTTTGGGTTTGTTCGGTAGGTAGGAACCTTGTTTATCTTCATTGATTGTAGGATAATGAAATCTCGATCGAAACTTGTAAAAGTCATCACTGACGTATCTGTGCGATCGCGTTATCAATGGCTTGACAAACGATGGCGAAAACTTCGTCGTCGCTTTTTTCGGCGTCGATGCTAACGAGGATTTTGGCAAGAGCCCTTAAGATCGCTCGTATATTCTTGAAAAACGTTTTGATTCTGGAAACAATGGTGAGATCGGTATCGTCGAATCGTTCGCCGGTCACCGCTCGGGATCTCATACGTTCTTCGAGTACTTGACGACGAGCCCAGAGATAAACGCAGAGATCGGGTAGTCTGAGTTCGCGACGAAAGAGTGACAGCTGTTTGTTGTCGCGTGGAAAACCAATGAGGACGTATCCCGGTGCTGTCGCGTTCGCCATTATTTTTTCTTCGATTTTTTGGGTTATCACGTCAGCTGGCAAATTTCGTCCCTCTTGCATAATTCTCTTGATGATATTGCCACGTTCGGTGCCCGAGTTTGCCTCGGTACGTAACAATTCCGAAACGATAATCGGTGTAAAACCGTATTTGCCGGCGAGTCGTTTTCCGAGGGTCGTTTTCCCCGCCCCAGGACCACCGATCATGCAAATGATCGGCTTCCTCGATTCTATCAGTCTGGTGCAATCGATCGCCGGATTTCGAGGGATGCTGTCACCCAACTCGTCCCTGCAGAGACAGGCACCCATAATAGTGTATTTTTCTCCCCCCCCCCCTTCTCGTTCCGCTCTCTGACGCTGTCCTCTTCTTTCTCTCTTTTTCCTTCAATCGGTTGATTCGTGTGAGGTTAGGAGCCTCGAGCTACCAATGGCGGATAAAAAAACATCGAGGAATCCTTCACCTGCGTTTTTCCTCTTTTTTTGACTCTTCCCCGAAGGGCCTTCGCGTGCTCCGGTCTCAACGATGGAACGATTCTTTTTCTTCTTTCTTTCTTTGAACGCTGATGGATCTTTGCGTTGATTTTACGATCGGTGACAGCCCCGTGACAGATGAAACGCTCGAGTGACGCTCGACACGAATTTTCGAACGAGGATTTTTATACGTATTTTTGTATATGGGTATTTTGGGTAAAGGTATATTGTTATATAATCAGCATGTTATTATATTATATAATAATATATAATATATAATGGTATATATAATTATATATAATATTATATATATATTGTTATAAAATCAGTATATTATTATATTATGTATAATAATATATAATATTTTACGATAAGGTCGGTAATCCAACATATTCCTCGAAAGGGGCCATTCCAGAGAACATTTAAGTCAAACGAAGCGACATGAGCAAATAGACAAAATTTAATAGTTATTGATTAACGATTTTACAATGCTTAGAAATTGTCAGGCTTCTTATAAAAAACGAATCATTTTTCTTTTCAGAAACCCCCAACTTCGAATATTCGATCGATACTTTCCTAAAAACTGAGGAAATAAATGAGGATATTTCAAAATATGCACGTCCGAAACTGGCATAATTTCAGAAGTCAAAAAGTTTTTCAATATGATTATTCGATCAATAAATGAGTAATATAAGTTAACTCATTAATTAATCAATTAAGTTATTTATACAAATTCAATTATTTATTACAATTTATCTATAAACGTACTTATTATAATAATATAGTAATAACAATAATTATAATAATAATTATTATTATAAATAATGAGATAACGATGATACATTTATTTTTTAATTCATCTATCAAACCAAATATTAATTTCTTTATTTACATACGGATTTCCTAATTTTTTGTGTCCATACAACGGTCCCACATAGACCGAATATTTATGCGAACGGTAATTAGGGAGCATTCCAGCGTTAACTAGTTAAATACGAGCTTTAATTAGCGTTAAATATCGCTTCGATGGCTTACACTAATCTCGCGACAAGATAAGAGAATTTTTCTTTGAGGACGGGAAAAAAAAAGGAGAGTGAACCTTCCAAACGATTGAATCGTCGAGGCTCACGCGAGTGAAAGGATCAAAAGAGGACGCAGGTGCAAACGTGGCAGTAAGAGGGATTGAGGAGCCATCGCTCGACCATTCATAATAATAATGTAACTCGATACCTTTCGGCTAATAGACGGAAGGGCTGGAGGAAAGAATTTTATCAAAGAATCGACGTCTCGCATCCTTCCAGCTGTGCTTCCGCCGATAGCTTCTTTTTTTTTGTTTTTTTTTTCACTTTGCCAGAGCTCGTTCACCTTAAAGACCGTTTCCCCTTAATGGAGGCCGCGATCATCGTTATTATCATATTGTTGTTCGAGCTGGCAAATATTCAGGACCAATAATAATAATAATATATTATAACACAATATCTTATTATTTTTCATTTTTTATCATTCTTTACCTTTTTCTTAATTTATTATTTTTCATAATGTTTATTATTCTTATATTTCTATATATTATATTTATTATTATTATTATTATGGATACGGGTTATATCGATACTTGGATGGAAAAATGTATCGAAGAATAATTTATTATTTAACCTCAATTATATTGATTGATCCGGGGTGGCCTTGTAATTGGCTTGATATATGAGATTGAAAAAAAAAAGAATAAATCGAAATAAAAAATATCAACGATTGCAAACTCTTCGAATGTATCCTCCAATTTTACGTCTAAATTGAATTACATATTTTTTCGAGTGAATTTATATTATTTTATTTATATAATATATATTATATGTTGTGCGATATATTATTTAATATTTAATATAACATATGATTAAATATAACGACAAAGAAAAAAATTGATGAAAAATGAATATAACAATAAATATATCAGTAACAACAGCAATAGTACTCAAAACCAGAAATTCACGAATAACTAAAATAAAATACGTCACTTTTTCGAAAGTTCTCCCAAAATCGTAACCCTTTATTTATGAGGAGTAATGAACTATTTACTATAATTATCGGAACATTTGCAACTCTCAGAGTTCCCCAAGTGAATGGGCAAGGGAAGCAAAACAAAAGTATCAAAAAATAAAAGAAAAAGTAGCAAAAAAAATAAAAACAAAAATTTGCACCAATTGGAGAAAAAGGTACGCGGAGATGACGTCTTTTGGACGGGAGGAGGAGGAGGTTATAGTGAGAAAGTAAGCGGGAGGAAAGTTAGCTCTATGGGGGCGAGCACGTCGTGCGAGGACGTCGGCACTACCCCTGCTGAAACCACGACACTCGAGGGATTGATCGCCGAGGCCAATCGCGTTTTGGTCAAAGCCACCGAGGTTATCACTCAAACGATCGAAATCGAGGTTGGGGATGCCATGAGGGATCTTCAGGAGCAAGCTACCATCAAAGTATATGCAACTTCCGTGTGTGAATAAATTTGGAGCGCCAGGTCTTTCCCATAACCTCAAAAAACTCTGTAACACAGCCACACAAAAGAACGAAAAATTTTTCATGACCCGAAGGTCAGACCATGTTGAATGCATGTTTTTCGAAAGTCTATTAAACCTAATCATGATTGATTTTTGCCATGATCTCGAATAACCCTATCATTCTAGTTTTCATCGAGATTGTGGCAAAATCCCATCGTGATAGGGTTATGTGGATTTCGGAAGAGAAAAACACATTTTTACCCAGGAGTGTGACCACACTCGCCATATGTTTTTGGGGTCACTGAACCCGAATCCGAAGTCAATTCAATCCTATCACCCTCGGTTTTCCCATAACCTCGAATATTTTCGTTACAAACGAATCAAATGGATTTCAAATTTGATTTTAGCGATCTCAGGGCAGATTTTTTGTTACATCGCTGTGTCCCCGAACAAACCCATACAAACCCAAGTAAAGAAAATGTTTACAAGGAAGATAAAATTGATTTTTGTGTATTTCGGTTTTTCATTTTTGTAAATTCGTTCGATCGTTGGTCACGTATCCGGTTCGTCGATGACGCAAAGATAAACGAAACGTTCGGAAGAATCGAAGAAAAATTGGTCGAATTTTCGCGTCAGAGCGAAGAAGCGAAGGCTTGCGTGCGACAGAAGGAAGCCGAGTTCGAGGCGATACGATCGGAGATGAAGAATGGGATGCAAGAGTGTTGCGGGAAACACAAGGCGACCCTCGAGAAGCTGCGAGCCGACAGGGCTATTATTCACGAGGAGGCAAAGCAATTTAAGCTCGAGGCGCAGAGGATCATCCAGAATTGCATGGCCAATAGTGAAAATCGGTTGGAATGCATACGCTCGGGTATCGCCGAGCTGGGAACCCGGGCTGACGTCCTGGTTAAAAAATTCGAGGCTTTGGTGAAACGCGAGGCATCGACACTCGCCAAAAGCACCAAACAGATGCTCGATTGCAACAAGAGAATCGTCGACGAAGCGAACAAACGGTACGATCGCGTCGTTGAGGAAATCGACAAGTGCGCACGGAAAATCTAATTACCGATTACGTGCCAATTTTTATTGAAAACGAACATTCACAAAAAAGCGTTATTCAAAAATATCGTAAACAATGTTTTAGAAATTTTATTTTTGTAATCAATTTTTTTTACTGTTTACAATTATTTTATTAAATAATGCGAGAGAAGTTGAATGTTGTTTCATATTTTAATTTCATGATATATTTATTGTATTCATTTATTTTTCAATTTTTTAATTAAAAACAAATTAATAATATTCTTTCTACACTCTTAATTGATATATGATAGATCAATAAATATCGAGTAGAATAAAAATATACAAGATAAGGAAATATATATTTAAAAAATTCTTTTAAAAATTCTTTTATTAAGTACTGTAATTAACAACTACATTTTATTTGATATTTTAATATAATAAGTATTTGTTGGTGTTTCGATTTTTATTAATTAATCGTATTGTTTAATATTTTGAGTATTGAGATATCAAATATGGATGATAATGATCTTTTAACCAATCTAATAATCGTTACGCCCTAATAAAATAAAAAGTAAAAGCATAGAAAATAAAGTTGTGTGATTAACACACGTTCCATTAAAACGTCAACATCGTATTTATTCGATATCGACTTTTATTTAGTGATCCTAAAATTTAATGTAAAAAAAATTATTTAAAAAATAAAAAATCTCGAGGTATTGTTGCATATAAGAATAATTAAAAAGTATTATACAAAATATGAAAAAAGAACCGAATGAGAAGAATATTAAAATGGACCGATAAAAACCATAAAAATTTTGAAGTGCAAAGGAAAATATAAAGCGAATCAAATGTAAAAAAATATAGGATTGTGAAGATGAAAAAACGATGGTTGTAACAGAAAGTATACGATATCGTTATTGAGTCCGGTTCGCGAGTTGAGCTCTCGATCTTTGAATAAATGATTTTACGACCAGCCACTGGTGCATTCGCCGCAGGTGTACGTGGAATCTTCAAATTCGTAGAGCATAAAAATGTATTTATTCGTGCTATATGCAATACAGGAGGAGGTAGACCGAGAAATGAGATGGCGCCCGGTATCCTTGAAATGCAACGAAAAAGCATTTTTACAAAATCACCAACTTCGCTAATTTCCTAAACATTTGCAAACTTTTTCTAAGTTACACAAATTTAATTCGCCACAAAATGGTGGTTGATTGAAATATAAATAATAAAGACTTCACGAATATTATTATTGTTGTTTTTACTGATTCTTATTTTTTTAATTTTGTTGTAGATTAAAATTTAAAAAACATTTTTTTTTTCAATTATTTATTAATAAAATATTTGTTAAACCCTCTATATTCCATTCTTGTCCACTTGTCGTTCCTGTTGTATTGTTTGTTAGTATTTTTTACAAGTAATTTAATTTTAATATTTAATTGTTTATATTTTAGTATTAATTTTATTATTTTTTATTAATTTATTATTTATTTATTTATGTATTTTAGTATTATTCCTATTTATTTTCGACAAAACCGAGTTGTTGACCTAAAACACAACGAGAACGTTTTCCTGACGCAGTTGCGACAGTGGATCGATGCATTTTTTTTCCTCTCATATATGCAACCCTCGAACGCTTTTGTAGAAGCACACCCGTTACGAGAAGTGATACAAGGAAAGGAAGATGGAATAATCGCAGTGCCTTCCGTTTTAGAAATTTCCAATTCGTACCGCAGGATCGATATAGCATGTAACAACGTGATACGGAAACTCGTACGAGCATACACGTGCGTATATACGTACAGGGTGGTTCTAGAGTGTAGAAATTCCTGCAGAACCATATAGAGCGTATCATCACGACCAAAACGTTTTTTATCTCAATGCCGTGCGACGAGAATTGACCGAGATATTCCCTGCTGAGCTCGATGCTGAGTAACGAATAAAACAACCGTTATGGGCGCAGTTATTTATTTTCATATTTTATTTAAAGTGTCTAACAATGGACGCTGAGAAAATCAGTTCGCAAATCATTAGTAGAATTCGATGTTTTTGTTCCATTTCGCGCATTCGCAGCTGCTACGCTATTAACAGCTCAGCTTCGAGCTCAGCAAGGAATATCTCAGCCAATTTTTGTCGTAGAAAATTTTAAAAAAAGGCGTTCTACTCGAAATTATTCACTGTACGTAATGTGAATGACTTGCTCCACTCAATTACATTTTTTTTCTCAATTACTTACTTTCTTACTTTCTTTCGTTTAGGGTAAAAATTGCGATCGAAAGAGCTTTTTTATTGTTTGACTATATATGAAAATGCCTTTTAGCTCAGTTCAAAGTAATCACAACGGATTGATGTATTTTTTGAAATACGAACGTTTTATATGTACGTCC
Source organism: Ophioninae sp. B BG-2022a (assembly GCA_030522765.1). Lineage (NCBI taxonomy): Eukaryota > Metazoa > Arthropoda > Insecta > Hymenoptera > Ichneumonidae > Ophioninae sp. B BG-2022a. The sequence goes on from JAPYZJ010000006.1 coordinate 73,304, forward strand.
AATGGTTTTCGCTGAAGCTGTATATACATATAAATGGAGTAGATTCCACACGTGTAAACAGTGAATATATACAGGGTGTGGTGACACAGGTGGCAGGCACTCTCGTTGGGTTTTCCCCGATCGTTCGTTCGCGAAACGATTTGGAGTGACCGCATACGCACAGAGGCGCATATATATATACAGGGAGACACAGGGGGCACTTCAATGGAGCGTCATCGGTTCCTCGGTGCTCGGGGAATTCTATCATGCGGTCAGCATTCCCGGCTTCCTATATGGCCAAAGTCCTCACGGTTCTAGGGTACCTAAATCAATTAAATATCTCCAAGTGCCGGGAGTTCCAGCATTCGGAGAGAGGAATCGACGAGGTGAAATAGAGTGAGAAAGAGGAAGGAGGAGGGGGGTTGAAGTGCATCACAGGATAAGACAGAAAAGGAGGAAAATAGAAAGAGATGGATAGAACTGGTGAACGAATTCATTAAAGCAACGCGAGCCCTTCGATAAAACTTTCATTGGCATAGTTTCATCGCGTTGAAAGAGGGAATGAACGATGACAAGATTTGGAGCCTCTTTGATCTTGTGTTTCGCCTCGATATCGCCAATCAGGAATCCGATTGGTATATCATCCATGAAGAACTGCTTTTGCAAAAGAGAGGCGAGTTTGGACAGTAGAATCGAGATCGGCTACATTAGCCTTTTATGAATAAATATACATGGTGACCGATAATTCGATTTACTTGAAAGGGGTCATTCGAGAGGTCATTGGAATCGTATCAAGCCCCATCGACTAGGGGTCCAAATTGACGAGTTGAGTCAGATGACGGTTTTTAATTTTTCGATCTTTTCCTATGAGTAGGTCCAATTTCCGGTCACCCGGTACATTCGGTTGGAATGTTTACTCATTGCGTACGAAAACGCCCGGTATAGGTGGTATCATTTTCTCGAATGAAAAATTGGCAGTCCACGTGGTGATCAACAATCGAATCGTCAGGTCATCATTTGCCTGCCCAATGTCATTAAAAAGAAACTAGAATTCGCTGTAATAAAAAAAAACTAGAATCCCTAGAATGCGACGAATATGAGGGTGGAAGGTACGTCCAGCTGTACCGGATGGTGGTTTTTCCGCGCAGCCGGATAAAAAGTGTCTCATTAAAATAAATGAAGTACCGGAGGCATCGTGGGCGGGTCAATTACCCCGAGAGTCCCGCAGCCCCGAGATTGCTGGGGGTGTGCGCGAAATTCTTTGAGGCTTCATATACCCGGATAAAATTTAGATTAACCGTCCTCGCAGATTGACACGAAACTTTGGGTAACAAGTGCCACGATCCGTTTGAATATTGTAATTTTGGCACGAAGATAAGGAGAAAGAGCAAGGGAAAGGGGGAAGGGGATTTCGTTTATTTCGTACTCTGAAGGACTGGAGCTTCCTGGGATCATCCTGCAAAAATTATCCAAGCCGTTAAGGGCCCTTATAGGCTTTTCAAAACAATCGTTTATTTTATTGCTTGAATAATGCTTTAAAGAAACCATAAAAAAGTGCATTCTCGAAATTCACACAATCTTAACAATGTAAGATTAATTGTTGATTATTTGGGTTTAAAATCGTTTATTTCTGGAATTATTCGAATTCCCAGAATTTTTTTGGCTTTTAATGTCATCATGCATTTTGTAGATTTCAGAATAAACTTGGCAATTGGTTTCGTGATTTTAAAAGTCGTGAGGACTCTGCCAATAATTTTGAGCTTCACAATCGCCTTCTTTGTAGAGGTTTATAGAAGTTTTTTGAATGAATTAATAATGTTTAAAAATTCGTGTGAAAGAGTGTGAATATCAACTTAAAAAAATAAAATTCTAACTATAACCCTTGTACATATTAAATTAAAAAAATATATTAATATATAAGTTTAAACATTTATCAGTTTTTCATTCCAAACTTTTTGTTTCACGAGAAATTTATCGACTACCAAAGGTGCTATTCTAAAAAGAACTTTCGAAGATTGTCTCTCTCATTAGGATTTTCTACAATAATTCTAACATTACGAATTCCATGAAAATCCTTCCAAAAATACATTACTAATAAACATATTTCTTTATTAATAATAAATAGGTTTATTCAGCTTTTATGTATCTACGATTTTATTTATTTATTTATTTATAGTAAAATCAAGATAATTGGGCATGAGATAATGGGAGATAAAAAAGGTCAAGTCTAAATTACCTCTAATAATGATTTATGGAACAAAAAAAGAAGATAAAAGAAACGAAGGGACGAAAGTGATTTTCCACGTTATTAGACACGAAATAAAAGTAACGTAAAAAAAAAGTTGACCCTTGAAGCGGAGGTATCTTTGTAAGAATAACTTTATTATTATATCGAGTAGGGTACCATTTTAATTACGTAAAAAGTGGCATCCGTTGCAAAGCCTGTCGACGCGCGACGCTACATCCTCAAAGAAGACACGGAGAATTTCAATTGACTCCGTATATACTAATTTCTCCAAGATTTCCCCTTCCCCCTCGCCTTTCGGCTCGCTCTTTACCCTCCTCTTCCGTCCTTCCCTCATTGCACGATCTTGATTCCCTTCGCGTGAGAGGCTCGAGGAAATTTTCACTCGTGCGAGAACGATCGAGGCTTCCAATTAGATATTACAATCGGGGGACAAGCTCAGCCTTAGAAAGCGATTATTCCGTCGGCTTTGCTCAGAGCCGTCTCATCAATTAATTACGAATGGAAGACAATCTACTACTGACTGTATGATGAAATTTCAGAATGAAAAAAAGTAAAAAATACGTTAATTAAGATAATTATTCAATTCTTTGTAAATTTTATTATTGAATTTTATAATACTGATTTATAAAGTTATTTTTTTATATGTATATTTGAAGTAATTTAAAAATTATCCTAACTAATGTATTTTTTAATTTAATTTTTTAATTTTAATATATATATATATATATAATCACGTGATTATCGATTACTAATAAAAAATAGCTCAACAAACAAAATATTGGAAAAAAAATGTAAAAAAGAATTCAGTGAGGTAAAATTATTGCCTTAGATTTTTACGAACTTAAAAAAAGTGTAAATATATACATTTATATGTGCATACATGAATTATAGCAATATAAACAAATATAAATCGAAGCAAGTCTGAGTACTTGACATCAAAGTGGTCCTAACCATAAAATCTACTTTTTGTTACGTTTTTTTTTTCACGTGGAATAAAAATACGTGAATTCCTCGGAGAGTAGGAAACGTAGGGTAGTGTACGACCCGGGTACCTATGTAAATGCCCTTTTGCCCAAATTCATACGAAATAAGTGACACGGAGCAATTGCGAGGATGGGTAATGTCCCATCCTCATATACGTGTGCTCTTACTGCTTTTTACACGTGTACGTAAA